>CALNHX010002646.1:0-172290 GCA_940337035.1 Agriotes lineatus
TCTGGGACGTCTGGTACGATATGGACATATGGATCATTTAGGACGCCTGGGACATTAGGACATATGGGACATATGGGAGATCTGGGACGTCTGGGACGTTAGGGACTATGGGACATCCGGGACGTCTGGGACGTTAAGGACATATGAGAAATCTAGGACGTCTGGGATGTCTGGGACGTTAAGGACATATGGGACATTTAGGACGCCTGGGACATTAGGGACATATGGGACATATAGACATCTGGGACGCCTGGGACATTAGGGACATATGGGACATCTGGACATCTGGAGAGCTCTGGGACGTTAAGAACATATAGGATATCTAGGACGTCTGGGACGTCTGGTACGATAAGGACATATGGAACATTTAGGACGCCTGGGACATTAGGGACATATGGGACATATGGGAGATCTGGGACGTCTGGGACGTTAGGGACATATGGGACATCCGGGACGTCTGGGACGTTAAAGACATATGAGAAATCTAGGACGTCTGGGATGTCTGGGACGTTAAGGACATATGGGACATTTAGGACGCCTGGGACATTAGGGACATATGGACATATAGGACATCTGGGACGCCTGGGACATTAGGGACATATGGGACATCTAGGACGTCTGGGATGTCTGGGACGTAAGGACATATGGGACATTTAGGACGCCTGGACATTAAGGACATATGGGACATATAGGACATCTGGGACGCCTGGGACATTAGAGACATATGGGACATATGGGACATCTGCGACGTCTGGTACGTTAAGGACTTATGGACATCTAGGACGTCCTGGGACGTCTGGGACGTTAAGGACATATGGAACATTTAGAGGGCGCCTGGGACATTAGGGACATATGGGACAAATGGGACATCTGGGACGTCTGAGACGTTAGGGACATATTGGACATCTGGGACGTCTGGGACGTTAAGGACATATGGGACATCTAGGACGTCTGGGACATTAGGGCCATATGGGTCATATGGGACATCTAGAACGCCTGGACATTAGGGACATGTAGAACGTATAGGACATCTGGGGCGTCTTGGACGTCTGGACGTTAGGGACATATAGGACATCTAGGACGTCTGGGGCGTTATCGACATATGGGACATTAGGACGTCTGGGACGTTAGGGAAATATGGAACATCTAGGACGCCTGGGACATTAGGACATATGGAACATCTGGGATTTCTGAAACGTTAAGGACATATGGGACAGTTAGGACGTCTGGGACGTCTAGGACGTCTGGGACGTTAAGGACATATGGGACATTTAGGACGCCTGGGACAATAGGGACATATGGGACATCTGGGACGCCTGGAACATTGGGACATATGGACATATGGGACATCTGGGACGCCTGGGACGTTAGGGACATATAGGACATCTAGGACGTCTGGGACGTTAAGGACATATGCGACATTTAGGACGCCTGCAACATTAGAGACATATGGGACATATGGGACATCTGCGAATTCTGGTACGTTAAGGACATATGGGACATCTAGGACGTCTGGGACGTCTGGGACGTTAAGGACATATGGAACGTTTAGGACGCCTGGGACATTAGGGACATCTGGGGCGCCTAGGACATTAGGGACATATGGGACATATGGGACATCTGGGACGCCTGGGACGTTAGGGACATATAAGACATCTAGGACGTCTGGGACGTTAAGGACATATTGGACATTTAGGACGCCTGCAACATTAGAGACATATGGGACATATGGGACATCTGCGACGTCTGGTACGTTAAGCACATAATGGGGCATCTAGGACGTCTGGGACGCTAGGGACATATGGGACATCTGGGACGTCTGGGACGTTAGGTACATATGAGACATCTGGGACGTCTGGACGTTAGGGACAATAGGACATTTAGGACGTCTGGGACGTTAGGGACATATGGGACATCTAGAAACGTCTGGGACGCCTGGAAAGTTAGAAACATACGGGACAGCTGGGACGTTTGGGACATTAGGGACATATAAGACATTTACGACGTCTGGGACGTTAGGGACATATGGAACGTCTAAGACGCCTGGGACATTAGGGACATATGGGGACATATGGGACATCTGGGACGTCTGAGACGTTAGGGACATATGGGACATCTGGGACGTCTGGGACGTTAAGGACATACGGGACATCTTGGACGTCTGGGACATTAGGGCCATATGGGTCATATGGACATCTAGGACGCCTGGGACATAGGGACATGTAGAACGTATAGCACATCTGGGGCGTCTTGGACGTCTGGGACGTTAGGGACATATAGGACATCTAGGACGTCTCGGGGCGTTATCGACATATGGAACATTTAGGACGTCTGGGACGTAGAATAATATGGAACATCTAGGACGCCTGGGACATTAGGGACATATGGAACATCTGGTAATTCTGAAACGTTAAGAACGTATTGGACATCTAGGACGTCTGGGACGCCTAGGACGTCTGGGACGTTAAGGACATATGGGACATTTAGGACGCCTGGGACAATAGGGACATATGGGACATCTGGGACGCCTGGGACATTAGGGACATCTGGGGCGCCTGGGACATTAGGGGACATATGGAACATCTGGTAATTCTGAAACGTTAAGAACGTATTGGACATCTAGGACGTCTGGGACGCCTAGGACGTCTGGGACGTTAAGGACATATGGGACATTTAGGACGCCTGGGACAATAGGGACATATGGGACATCTGGGACGCCTGGGACATTAGGGACATATGGAACATCTGGTAATTCTGAAACGTTAAGAACGTATTGGACATCTAGGACGTCTGGGACGCCTAGGACGTCTGGGACGTTAAGGACATATGGGACATTAGGACGCCTGGGACAATAGGGACATATGGGACATCTGGGACGCCTGGGACGTTAGGGACATATAAGACAGTCTGGGACGTTAAGGACATATGGGACATCTAGGACGTCTGGGACGTCTGGGACGTTAAGGACATATGGAACGTTTAGGACGCCTGGGACATTAGGGACATCTGGGGCGCCTGGGACATTAGGGACATATGGGACATATGGGACATCTGGGACGCCTGGGACGTTAGGGACATATAAGACATCTAGGACGTCTGGGACGTTAAGGACATATGGGACATTTAGGACGCCTGCAACATTAGAGACATATGGGACATATAGGACATTTGCGACGTCTGGTACGTTAAGGACATATGGGGCATTTAGGACGTCTGAGACGTCTGGGAAGTTAAGGACATATGGACATTTAGGTCGACTGGGACATTAGAGACATATGGGACATATGGGACATCTGGGACGTCTGGGACGTTAGGGACATATGGGACATCTAGGACGTCTGGGACGTCTGGGACGTTAAGGATATATAGGACATTTAGGACGCCTGGGACATTAGGAACATATGGGACATATGGGACATCTGGGACGCCTGGGACATTAGGGACATTTGGGATATATGGGACATCAGGGTCGTCTAGGACGTTAGGGACATATGGGACATCTGGGACGTCTGGAACGTTAAGGACATATGGAACATCAAGGAAGTCTAGGACGTTAGGGACATACGGGACAGCTGGGACGTCTGGGACGGTAGGGACATATGGGACATCTGGGACGTCTGGGACATTAGGGACATATGGGACATATGGGACATCTGGGACGTCTGGGACGTCTGGGACGTTAAGAGCATATGGGATATCTAGGACGTCTAGGACGTCTGGTACGATAAGGACATATGGAACATTTAGGACGCCTGGGACATTAGGGACATATGGGACATATGGGACATCTGGGACGCCTGGGACATTAGGAACATATGGGACATATGGGACATCTGGGACGTCTGGGACGTCTGGGACGTTAGGGACATATAGGACATCTAGGACGTCTGGGATGTTAAGGACATATGGGACATCTAGGACGTCTGAGACGTTAAGGACATATGGGACATTTAGGACGCCTGGGACATTAGGGACATATGGGACATATGGGACATCTGGGACGTCTGGGACGTTAGGGACATATGGGACATTTGGGACATCTAGGACGTCTGGGACGGTAGGGATATATGGGACATCTGGGACGTCTGGGACGTTAAAAACATATAGGATATCTAGGACGTCTGGGACGTCTGGTACGATAAGGACATATGGAACATTTAGGACGCCTGGGACATTAGGGACATATGGGACATATGGAGATCTGGGACGTCTGGGACGTTAGGGACATATGGGACATCCGGGACGTCTGGGACGTTAAGGACATATGAGAAATCTAGGACGTCTGGGATGTCTGGACGTTAAGGACATATGGGACATTTAGGACGCCTGGGACATTAGGGACATATGGGACATATAGGACATCTGGGACGCCTGGGACATTAGGGACATATGGGACATCTGGGACATCTGGGACGTCTGGGACGTTAAGAACATATAGGATATCTAGGACGTCTGGGACGTCTGGTACGATAAGGACATATGGAACATTTAGGACGCCTGGGACATTAGGGACATATGGGACATATGGGAGATCTGGGAAGTCTGGGACGTTAGGGACATATGGGACATCCGGGACGTCTGGGACGTTAAAGACATATGAGAAATCTAGGACGTCTGGGATGTCTGGGACGTTAAGGACATATGGGACATTTAGGACGCCTGGGACATTAGGGACATATGGGACATATAGGACATCTGGGACGCCTGGGACATTAGGACATATGGGACATCTAGGACGTCTGGATGTCTGGGACGTTAAGGACATATGGGACATTTAGGACGCCTGGGACATTAAGGACATATGGGACATATAGGACATCTGGGACGCCTGGGACATTAGAGACATATGGGACATATGGGACATCTGCGACGTCTGGTACGTTAAGGACATATGGGACATCTAGGACGTCTGGGACGTCTGGGACGTTAAGGACATATGGAACATTTAGGACGCCTGGGACATTAGGGACATCTGGGGCGCCTGGGACATTAGGGACATATGGGACATCTGGGACGCCTGGGACGTTAGGGACATATAAGACATCTAGGACGTCTGGACGTTAAGGACATATGGGACATTTAGGACGCCTGCAACATTAGAGACATATGGGACATATGGGACATCTGCGACGTCTGGTACGTTAAAGACATATGGGACATCTAGGACGTCTGAGACGTCTGGGACGTTAAGGACATATGGGACATTTAGGTCGACTGGGACATTAGAGACATATGGGACATTTGGGACATCTGGGACGTCTGGGACGTTAGGGACATATGGGACATCTAGGACGTCTGGGACGTCTGAGACGTTAAGGACATATAGGACATTTAGGACGCCTGGGACATTAGGGACATATGGGACATATGGGACATCTGGGACGCCTGGGACATTAGGGACATTTGGGATATATGGGACATCAGGGTCGTCTGGGACGTTAGGGACATATGGGACATCTGGGACGTCTGGAACGTTAAGGACATATGGAACATCTAGGACGTCTAGGACGTTAGGGACATAGGGGACAGCTGGGACGTCTGGGACGGTAGGGACATATGGGACATCTGGGACGTCTGGGACATTAGGGACATATGGGACATACGGGACATCTAGGACGTCTGGGACGCTAGGGACATATGGGACATTTGGGACGTCTGAACGTTAAGAGCATATGGGATATCTAGGACGTCTGGGACGTCTGGTACGATAAGGACATATGGAACATTTAGGACGCCTGGGACATTAGGCACATATGGGACATATGGGACATCTGGGACGTATGGGACGTCTGGGACGTTAGGGACATATAGGGCATCTAGGACGTCTGGGATGTTAAGGACATATGGGACGTCTAGGACGTCTGGGACGTTAAGGACATATGGGACATCTGGGACGTCTAGGACGTTAAGGACATATGGGACATCTGGGACGTCTGGGACGTTAAGCACATATGGGGCATCTAGGACGTCTGGGACGCTAGGAACATATGGGACATCTGGGACGTCTGGGACGTTAGGGACATATGAGACATCTGGGACGTCTGGGACGTTAGGGACAATAGGACATTTAGGACGTCTGGGACGTTAGGGACATATGGGACATCTAGAACGTCTGGGACGTCTGGAAAGTTAGAAACATACGGGACAGCTGGGACGTCTGAGACATTAGGGACATATAAGACATTTACGACGTCTTGGACGTTAGGGACATATGGAACATCTAGGACGCCTGGGACATTAGGGACATATGGGACATATGGGACATCTGGGACGTCTGGGACGTTAAGGACATATGGGACATCTAGGACGTCTGGGACATTAGGGCCATATGGGTCATATGGGACATCTAGGACGCCTGGGACATTAGGGACATGTAGAACGTATAGGACATCTGGGGCGTCTTGGACGTCTGAGACGTTAGGGACATATAGGACATCTAGGACGTCTGGGGCGTTATCGACATATGGGACATTTAGGACGTCTGGGACGTTAGGGAAATATGGAACATCTAGGACGCCTGGGACATTAGGGACATATGGAACATCTGGGACTTCTGAAACGTTAAGGACATATGGGACGTCTAGGACGTCTGGGACGTCTAGGACGTCTGGGACGTTTAGGACATATGGGACATTTAGGACGCCTGGGACAATATGGACATATGGGACATCTGGGACGCCTGGAACATTAGGGACATATGGGACATATGGGACATTTAGGACGCCTGGGACATTAGGGACATGTAGAACGTATAGGACATCTAGGACGTCTGGGACGTCTGGGACGTTAAGGACATATGGAACATTTAGGACGCCTGGGACATTAGGGACATCTGGGGCGCCTGGGACATTAGGGACATATGGGACATATGGGACATCTGGGACGCCTGGGACGTTAGGGACATATAAGACATCTAGGACGTCTGGGACGTTAAGGACATATGGGACATTTAGGACGCCTGCAACATTAGAGACATATGGGACATATGGGACATCTGCGACGTCTGGTACGTTAAAGACATATGGGACATCTAGGACGTCTGAGACGTCTGGGACGTTAAGGACATGTGGGACATTTAAGTCGTCTGGGACGTTAGGGACATATGGGACATCTAGGACGTCTGGGACGTCTGAGACGTTAAGGACATATAGGACATTTAGGACGCCTGGGACATTAGGGACATATGGGACATATGGGACATCTGGGACGCCTGGGACATTAGGGACATTTGGGATATATGGGACATCAGGGTCGTCTGGGACGTTAGGGACCTATGGGACATCTGGGACGTCTGGAACGTTAAGGACATATGAAACATCTAGGACGTCTAGGACGTTAGGGACATAGGGGACAGCTGGGACGTCTGGGACGGTAGGGACATATGGGACATCTGGGACGTCTGGGACATTAGGGACATATGGGACATACGGGACATCTAGGACGTCTGGGACGCTAGGGACATATGGGATATCTAGGACGTCTGGGACGTCTGGTACTATAAGGACATATGGAACATTTAGGACGCCTGGGACATTAGGCACATATGGGACATATGGGACATCTGGGACGTCTGGGACGTCTGGGACGTTAGGGACATATAGGACATCTAGGACGTCTGGGATGTTAAGGACATATAGGACGTCTAGGACGTCTGGGACGTTAAGGACATATGGGACATCTAGGACGTCTGAGACGTTAAGGACATATGGGACATTTAGGACGCCTGGGACATTAGGGACATATGGGACATATGGGACATCTGGGACGTCTGGGACGTTAGGGACATATGGGACATCTGGGACATCTAGGACGTCTGGGACGGTAGGGACATATGGGACATCTGGGACGTCTGGGACGTTAAGAACATATAGGATATCTAGGACGTCTGGGACGTCTGGTACGATAAGGACATATGGAACATTTAGGACGCCTGGGACATTAGGGACATATGGGACATATGGGACATCTGGGACGCCTGGGACATTAGAAACATATAGGACATATGGGACATCTAGGACGTCTGAGACGTCTGGGACGTTAGGGACATATAGGACATCTAGGACGTCTGGGACGTTAGGGACATATGGGACGCCTAGGACGTCTGGGACGTTAAGGACATATGGGACATCTAGGGCGTCTGAGGCGTTAAGGACATATGGGACATTTAGGACGCTTGGGACATTAGGAACATATGGGACATATGGGACATCTGGGACGTCTAGGACGTTAGGGACATAGGGGACATCTGGGACGTCTGAGACGTTAAGCACATATGGGGCATCTAGGACGTCTGGGACGCTAGGGACATATGGGACATTTGGGACGTCTGGGACGTTAGGGACATATGAGACATCTAGGACGTCTGGGACGTTAGGGACAATAGGACATTTAGGACGTCTGGGACGTTAGGGACATATGGGACATCTAGAACGTCTGGGACGTCTGGAAAGTTAGAAACATACGGGACAGCTGGGACGTCTGGGACATTAGGGACATATAAGACATTTACGACGTCTGGGACGTTAGGGACGTATGGGACATATGGGACATCTGGGACGTCTGAGACGTTAGGGACATATGGGACATCTGGGACGTCTGGGACGTTAAGGACATATGGGACATCTAGGACGTCTGGGACATTAGGGCCATATGGGTCATATGGGACAGCTGGGACGTCTGGGACATTAGGGACATATGGGACATATGGGACATCTGGGACGTCTGAGACGTTAGGGACATATGGGACATCTGGGACGTCTGGGACGTTAAGGACATATGGGAAATCTAGGACGTCTGGGACATTAGGGCCATATGGGTCATATGGGACATCTAGGACGCCTGGGACATTAGGGACATGTAGAACGTATAGGACATCTGGGGCGTCTTGGACGTCTGGGACGTTAGGGACATATAGGACATCTAGGACGTCTGGGGCGTTATCGACATATGGGACATTTAGGACGTCTGGGACGTTAGTGAAATATGGAACATCTAGGACGCCTGGGACATTAGGGACATATGGAACATCTGAGACTTCTGAAACCTTAAGGACATATGGGACATCTAGGACGTCTGGGACGTCTAGGACGTCTGGGACGTTAAGGACATATGGGACATTTAGGACGCCTGGGACAATAGGGACATATGGGACATTTGGGACGCCTGGGACATTAGGGACATATGGGACATATGGGACATCTGGGACGCCTGGGACTTTAGGGACATATAGTACCTCTAGGACGTCTGGGACGTTAAGGACATATGGGACATTTAGGACGCCTGCAACATTAGAGACATATGGGACATATGGGACATCTGCGACGTCTGGTACGTTAAGGACATATGGGACATCTAGGACGTCTGGGACGGCTGGGACGTTAAGGACATATGGGTCATTTAGGACGCCTGGGACATTAGGGACATCTGGGACGCTTGGGACATTAGGAACATATGGGACATATGGGACATCTGGGACGTCTAGGACGTTAGGGACATAGGGGACATCTGGGACGTCTGAGACGTTAAGCACATATGGGGCATCTAGGACGTCTGGGACGCTAGGGACATATGGGACATTTGGGACGTCTGGGACGTTAGGGACATATGAGACATCTAGGACGTCTGGGACGTTAGGGACAATAGGACATTTAGGACGTCTGGGACGTTAGGGACATATGGGACATCTAGAACGTCTGGGACGTCTGGAAAGTTAGAAACATACGGGACAGCTGGGACGTCTGGGACATTAGGGACATATAAGACATTTACGACGTCTGGGACGTTAGGGACGTATGGGACATATGGGACATCTGGGACGTCTGAGACGTTAGGGACATATGGGACATCTGGGACGTCTGGGACGTTAAGGACATATGGGACATCTAGGACGTCTGGGACATTAGGGCCATATGGGTCATATGGGACAGCTGGGACGTCTGGGACATTAGGGACATATGGGACATATGGGACATCTGGGACGTCTGAGACGTTAGGGACATATGGGACATCTGGGACGTCTGGGACGTTAAGGACATATGGGAAATCTAGGACGTCTGGGACATTAGGGCCATATGGGTCATATGGGACATCTAGGACGCCTGGGACATTAGGGACATGTAGAACGTATAGGACATCTGGGGCGTCTTGGACGTCTGGGACGTTAGGGACATATAGGACATCTAGGACGTCTGGGGCGTTATCGACATATGGGACATTTAGGACGTCTGGGACGTTAGTGAAATATGGAACATCTAGGACGCCTGGGACATTAGGGACATATGGAACATCTGAGACTTCTGAAACCTTAAGGACATATGGGACATCTAGGACGTCTGGGACGTCTAGGACGTCTGGGACGTTAAGGACATATGGGACATTTAGGACGCCTGGGACAATAGGGACATATGGGACATTTGGGACGCCTGGGACATTAGGGACATATGGGACATATGGGACATCTGGGACGCCTGGGACTTTAGGGACATATAGTACCTCTAGGACGTCTGGGACGTTAAGGACATATGGGACATTTAGGACGCCTGCAACATTAGAGACATATGGGACATATGGGACATCTGCGACGTCTGGTACGTTAAGGACATATGGGACATCTAGGACGTCTGGGACGGCTGGGACGTTAAGGACATATGGGTCATTTAGGACGCCTGGGACATTAGGGACATCTGGGGCGCCTGGGACATTAGGGACATATGGGACATATGGGACATCTGGGACACCTGGGACGTTAGGGACATATAAGACATTTAGGACGTCTGGGACGTTAAAGACATATGGGACATTTAGGACGCCTGCAACATTAGAGACATATGGGACATATGGGACATCTGCGACGTCTGGTACGTTAAGGACATATGGGACATCTAGGACGTCTGAGACGTCTGGGACGTTAGGGACATACGGGACAGCTGGGACGTCTGGGACGTTATGGACATATGGGTCATTTAGGACGTCTGGGACGTTAGGGACATATGGAACATCTAAGACGCCTGGGACATTAAAGACATATGGGACATATGGGACATCTGGGACGTCTGGGACGTTAGGGAGATATAAGACATCTGGGAAGTCTGGGACGTTAGGGACATATATGACACCTAGGACGTCTGGGACGTCTGGGACGTTAAGGACATATGGGACATTTAGTACGCCTTGGACATTAAAAACATATGGGACATATGGGACATCTGGGACGCCTGGGACATTAGGGACATATGGGACATATGAACCATAAGGGACATCTGGGACGTCTTGGACGTTAGGGACATATGGGACATCTGAGACGTCTGGGACGTTAAGGACATATGGGACATTTAGGACGCCTGGGACAATAGGGACATATGGGACATCTGGGACGCCTGGGACGTTAGGGACGTATAGGACATCTAGGACGTCTGGGACGTTAAGGACATATATGACACCTAGGACGTCTGGGACGTCTGGGACGTTAAGGACATATGGGACATTTAGGTCGACTGGGACATTAGAGACATATGGGACATATGGGACATCTGGGACGTCTGGGACGTTAGAGACATATGGGACATCTGGGACGTCTGGGACGTCTGGGACGTTAGGGACATACGGGACAGCTGGGACGTCTGGGACGTTAGGGACATATGGGTCATTTAGGACGTCTGGGACGTTAAGGACATATGGGAAATTTAGGACGCCTGGGACATTAGGGACATATGGGACATGTGGGACATCTGGGACGTCTGGAACGTTAAGGACATATGAGACATCTAGGACGTCTGGGACGTTAAGGACATATGGGACATTTAAGACGCCTGGGACAATAGGGACATATGGGACATATGAGACATGTGGAACATATAGTACATATAGTACATATGGGACATCTGGGACGTCTGGGACGTTAAGGACATATAGAACATCTAGGACGTCTGAAACGTTAGGGACATATGGGACATCCAGGACGTCTGGGACGTCTGGGACGTTAGGGACATACGGGACAGCTGGGACGTCTAGGACGTTAAGGACATATAGGACATTTAGGACGTCTGGGACGGTAAGGACATATGGAACATCTAGGACGCCTGGGACATTAGGGACATATGGGACATATGGGACATTTGGGACGCCTGGGACATTAGGAACATTTGGGACATATGGGACATCTGGGACGTCTGGGACGTCTGGAACGTTAAGGACATATGGGACATCTAGGACGTCTGAGACGTTAAGGACATATGGGACATTTAGGACGCCTGGGACATTAGGGACATACGGGACATATGGGACATCTGGGACGTCTAGGACGTTAGGGACATATGGGACATCTGGGACGTCTGGGACGTTAAGCACATATGGGGCATCTAGGACGTCTGGGACGCTAGGGACATATGGGACATCTGGGACGTCTGGGACGTTAGGGACATATGAGACATCTGGGACGTCTGGGACGTTAGGGACAATAGGACATTTAGGACGTCTGGGACGTTAGGGACATATGGGACATCTAGAACGTCTGGGACGTCTGGAAAGTTAGAAACATACGGGACAGCTGGGACGTCTGGGACATTAGGGACATATAAGACATTTACGACGTCTGGGACGTTAGGGACATATGGAACATCTAGGACGCCTGGGACATTAGGGACATATGGGACAAATGGGACATCTGGGACGTCTGAGACGTTAGGGACATATTGGACATCTGGGACGTCTGGGACGTTAAGGACATATGGGACATCTAGGACGTCTGGGACATTAGGGCCATATGGGTCATATGGGACATCTAGAACGCCTGGGACATTAGGGACATGTAGAACGTATAGGACATCTGGGGCGTCTTGGACGTCTGGGACGTTAGGGACATATAGGACATCTAGGACGTCTGGGGCGTTATCGACATATGGGACATTTAGGACGTCTGGGACGTTAGGGAAATATGGAACATCTAGGACGTCTGGGACATTAGGGACATATGGAACATCTGGGATTTCTGAAACGTTAAGGACATATGGGACAGTTAGGACGTCTGGGACGTCTAGGACGTCTGGGACGTTAAGGACATATGGGACATTTAGGACGCCTGGGACAATAGGGACATATGGGACATCTGGGACGCCTGGAACATTGGGACATATGGGACATATGGGACATCTGGGACGCCTGGGACGTTAGGGACATATAGGACATCTAGGACGTCTGGGACGTTAAGGACATATGCGACATTTAGGACGCCTGCAACATTAGAGACATATGGGACATATGGGACATCTGCGAAGTCTGGTACGTTAAGGACATATGGGACATCTAGGACGTCTGGGACGTCTGGGACGTTAAGGACATATGGAACGTTTAGGACGCCTGGGACATTAGGGACATCTGGGGCGCCTAGGACATTAGGGACATATGGGACATATGGGACATCTGGGACGCCTGGGACGTTAGGGACATATAAGACATCTAGGACGTCTGGTACGTTAAGGACATATTGGACATTTAGGACGCCTGCAACATTAGAGACATATGGGACATATGGGACATCTGCGACGTCTGGTACGTTAAGCACATATGGGGCATCTAGGACGTCTGGGACGCTAGGGACATATGGGACATCTGGGACGTCTGGGACGTTAGGTACATATGAGACATCTGGGACGTCTGGGACGTTAGGGACAATAGGACATTTAGGACGTCTGGGACGTTAGGGACATATGGGACATCTAGAACGTCTGGGACGCCTGGAAAGTTAGAAACATACGGGACAGCTAGGACGTTTGGGACATTAGGGACATATAAGACATTTACGACGTCTGGGACGTTAGGGACATATGGAACGTCTAAGACGCCTGGGACATTAGGGACATATGGGACATATGGGACATCTGGGACGTCTGAGACGTTAGGGACATATGGGACATCTGGGACGTCTGGGACGTTAAGGACATACGGGACATCTTGGACGTCTGGGACATTAGGGCCATATGGGTCATATGGGACATCTAGGACGCCTGGGACATTAGGGACATGTAGAACGTATAGCACATCTGGGGCGTCTTGGACGTCTGGGACGTTAGGGACATATGGAACATTTAGGACGTCTGGGACGTTAGGAAAATATGGAACATCTAGGACGCCTGGGACATTAGGGACATATGGAACATCTGGTAATTCTGAAACGTTAAGAACGTATTCGACATCTAGGACGTCTGGGACGCCTACGACGTCTGGGACGTTAAGGACATATGGGACATTTAGGACGCCTGGGACAATAGGGACATATGGGACATCTGGGACGCCTGGAACATTAGGGACATATGGGACATATGGGACATCTGGGACGCCTGGGACGTTAGGGACATATAGGACATCTAGGACGTCTGGGACGTTAAGGACATATGGGACATTTAGGACGCCTGCAACATTCGAGACATATGGGACATATGGGACATCTGCGACGTCTGGTACGTTAAGGACATATGGGACATCTAGGACGTCTGGGACGTCTGGGACGTTAAGGACGTATGGAACGTTTAGGACGCCTGGGACATTAGGGACATCTGGGGCGCCTGGGACATTAGGGACATATGGGACATATGGGACATCTGGGACGCCTGGGACGTTAGGGACTTATAAGACATCTAGGACGTCTGGGACGTTAAGGACATATGGGACATTTAGGACGCCTGCAACATTAGAGACATATGGGACATATGGGACATCTGCGACGTCTGGTACGTTAAAGACATATGGGACATCTAGGACGTCTGAGACGTCTGGGACGTTAAGGACATGTGGGACATTTAAGTCGACTGGGACATTAGAGACATATGGGACATAAGGGACATCTGGGACGTCTGGGACGTTAGGGACATATGGGACATCTAGGACGTCTGGGACGTCTGAGACGTTAAGGACATATAGGACATTTAGGACGCCTGGGACATTAGGGACATATGGGACATATGGGACATCTGGGACGCCTGGGACATTAGGGACATTTGGGATATATGGGACATCAGGGTCGTCTGGGACGTTAGGGACATATGGGACATCTGGGACGTCTGGAACGTTAAGGACATATGGAACATCTAGGACGTCTAGGACGTTAGGGACATAGGGGACAGCTGGGACGTCTGGGACGGTAGGGACATATGGGACATCTGGGACGTCTGGGACATTAGGGACATATGGGACATACGGGACATCTAGGACGTCTGGGACGCTAGGGACATATGGGACATCTGGGACGTCTGGAACGTTAAGAGCATATGGGATATCTAGGACGTCTGGGACGTCTAGTACTATAAGGACATATGGAACATTTAGGACGCCTGGGACATTAGGCACATATGGGACATATGGGACATCTGGGACGTCTGGGACGTCTGGGACGTTAGGGACATATAGGACATCTAGGACGTCTGGGATGTTAAGGACATATGGGACGTCTAGGACGTCTGGGACGTTAAGGACATATGGGACATCTAGGACGTCTGAGACATTAGGGACATATGGGACATATGGGACATCTGGGACGTCTGGGACGTTAGGGACATATGGGACATCTGGGACATCTAGGACGTCTGGGACGGTAGGGACATATGGGACATCTGGGACGTCTGGGACGTTAAGAACATATAGGATATCTAGGACGTCTGGGACGTCTGGTACGATAAGGACATATGGAACATTTAGGACGCCTGGGACATTAGGGACATATGGGACATATGGGACATCTGGGACGCCTGGGACATTAGAAACATATAGGACATATGGGACATCTAGGACGTCTGAGACGTCTGGGACGTTAGGGACATATAGGACATCTAGGACGTCTGGGACGTTAGGGACATATGGGACGCCTAGGACGTCTGGGACGTTAAGGACATATGGGACATCTAGGGCGTCTGAGACGTTAAGGACATATGGGACATTTAGGACGCTTGGGACATTAGGAACATATGGGACATATGGGACATCTGGGACGTCTAGGACGTTAGGGACATAGGGGACATCTGGGACGTCTGAGACGTTAAGCACATATGGGGCATCTAGGACGTCTGGGACGCTAGGGACATATGGGACATTTGGGACGTCTGGGACGTTAGGGACATATGAGACATCTGGGACGTCTGGGACGTTAGGGACAATAGGACATTTAGGACGTCTGGGACGTTAGGGACATATGGGACATCTAGAACGTCTGGGACGTCTGGAAAGTTAGAAACATACGGGACAGCTGGGACGTCTGGGACATTAGGGACATATAAGACATTTACGACGTCTGGGACGTTAGGGACGTATGGGACATATGGGACATCTGGGACGTCTGAGACGTTAGGGACATATGGGACATCTGGGACGTCTGGGACGTTAAGGACATATGGGACATCTAGGACGTCTGGGACATTAGGGCCATATGGGTCATATGGGACAGCTGGGACGTCTGGGACATTAGGGACATATGGGACATATGGGACATCTGGGACGTCTGAGACGTTAGGGACATATGGGACATCTGGGACGTCTGGGACGTTAAGGACATATGGGAAATCTAGGACGTCTGGGACATTAGGGCCATATGGGTCATATGGGACATCTAGGACGCCTGGGACATTAGGGACATGTAGAACGTATAGGACATCTGGGGCGTCTTGGACGTCTGGGACGTTAGGGACATATAGGACATCTAGGACGTCTGGGGCGTTATCGACATATGGGACATTTAGGACGTCTGGGACGTTAGTGAAATATGGAACATCTAGGACGCCTGGGACATTAGGGACATATGGAACATCTGAGACTTCTGAAACCTTAAGGACATATGGGACATCTAGGACGTCTGGGACGTCTAGGACGTCTGGGACGTTAAGGACATATGGGACATTTAGGACGCCTGGGACAATAGGGACATATGGGACATTTGGGACGCCTGGGACATTAGGGACATATGGGACATATGGGACATCTGGGACGCCTGGGACTTTAGGGACATATAGTACCTCTAGGACGTCTGGGACGTTAAGGACATATGGGACATTTAGGACGCCTGCAACATTAGAGACATATGGGACATATGGGACATCTGCGACGTCTGGTACGTTAAGGACATATGGGACATCTAGGACGTCTGGGACGGCTGGGACGTTAAGGACATATGGGTCATTTAGGACGCCTGGGACATTAGGGACATCTGGGGCGCCTGGGACATTAGGGACATATGGGACATATGGGACATCTGGGACACCTGGGACGTTAGGGACATATAAGACATTTAGGACGTCTGGGACGTTAAAGACATATGGGACATTTAGGACGCCTGCAACATTAGAGACATATGGGACACATGGGACATCTGCGACGTCTGGTACGTTAAGGACATATGGGACATCTAGGACGTCTGAGACGTCTGGGACGTTAGGGACATACGGGACAGCTGGGACGTCTGGGACGTTATGGACATATGGGTCATTTAGGGCGTCTGGGACGTTAGGGACATATGGACCATCTAAGACGCCTGGGACATTAAAGACATATGGGACATATGGGACATCTGGGACGTCTGGGACGTTAGGGAGATATAAGACATCTGGGAAGTCTGGGACGTTAAGGACATATATGACACCTAGGACGTCTGGGACGTCTGGGACGTTAAGGACATATGGGACATTTAGTACGCCTTGGACATTAAAAACATATGGGACATATGGGACATCTGGGACGCCTGGGACATTAGGGACATATGGGACATATGAACCATAAGGGACATCTGGGACGTTTTGGACGTTAGGGACATATGGGACATCTGAGACGTCTGGGACATTAAGGACATATGGGACATTTAGGACGCCTGGGACAATAGGGACATATGGGACATCTGGGACGCCTGGGACGTTAGGGACGTATAGGACATCTAGGACGTCTGGGACGTTAAGGACATATATGACACCTAGGACGTCTGGGACGTCTGGGACGTTAAGGACATATGGGACATTTAGGTCGACTGGGACATTAGAGACATATGGGACATATGGGACATCTGGGACGTCTGGGACGTTAGAGACATATGGGACATCTGGGACGTCTGGGACGTCTGGGACGTTAGGGACATACGGGACAGCTGGGACGTCTGGGACGTTAGGGACATATGGGTCATTTAGGACGTCTGGGACGTTAGGGACATATGGAACATCTAAGACGCCTGGGACATTAGGGACATATGGGACATATGGGACATCTGGGACGTCTGGGACGTTAGGGAGATAAAGGACATCTGGGACGTCTGGGACGTTAAGGACATATATGACACCTAGGACGTCTGGGACGTCTGGGACGTTAAGGACATATGGGACATTTAGTACGCTTTGGACATTAATGACATATGGGACATATGGGACATCTGGGACGCCTGGGACATTAGGGACATATGGGACATATGAGACATAAGGGACATCTGGGACGTCTTGGACGTTAGGGACATATAGGACATCTGAGAGGTCTGGGACGTTAAGGACATATGGGACATTTAGGACGTCAAGGACGTTAGGGACATATGGGACATCTGGGACGTCTGGGACGTTAGGGACATATGGGACATCTGAAACGTCTGGGACGTTAAGGACATGTAGGACATCTACGACGTCTGGGACGTTTGGTACATATGGGACAACTAGGACGTCTGGGACGTCTGGGATGTTAGGGACATACGGGACAGCTGGGACGTCTGGGACGTTAGGGACATATGGTTTATTTAATACGTCTGGGACGTTAGGGACATATGGAACATTTAGGACGCCTGGGACATTAGGGACATATGGGACATATGGGACGCCTAAGACATTAGGGACATACGGGACATCTGGGACGACTAAGACATTAGGGACATATGGGACATCTGGGACGTCTGGGACGTTAAGGACATATGGGACATCTAGGACGTCTGGGACGTCTGGGACGTTAAGGACATATGGGACATTTAGGACACCTGGGACATTAGGGACATATGGGACATCTGGGACGCCTAAGACATTAGGGACATATAGTACATCTGGGACGACTAAGAAATTAGGGACATATGGGACATATGGAACATCTGGGACGTCTGTGACGTTAAGGACATATGGAGCATCTAGGACGTCTGGGACGTCTGGGACGTTAGAGACATACGGGACAGCTGGGACGTCTTAGACGTTAGAGACATATGGGACATTTAGGACGTCTGGGACGTCTGGGACGTTAGGGACATACGGGACAGCTGGGACGTCTGGGACGTTACAGACATATGGGACATTTAAGACGTCTGGGACGTTAGAGACATATGGAACATTTAGGACGCCTGGGACAGTAGGGATATATGGGACATATGGGACATCTGGGTCGTCTGGGACGTTAGGGACATATGGGACATCTAGGACGTCTGGGACGTCTGGGACATTAAGGACATATGGGACATTTAGAACGCCTAGGACATTAGGGACATATGACACATATGGGACATCTGGGACACCTGGGACATTAAAGACATATGGGACATATGGGACATCTGGGACGTCTAGGACGTTAGAAACATATGGGACATCTGGGACGTCTGGGACGTTAAGGACATATGGGACATCGAGGACGCCTGGGACGTCTGGGACGGTAAGGACACATGGGACATTTAGGACGCCTGGGACATTAGGGACATATGGGACATATGGGACATCTGGGACGTCTGGGACGTTTAGGACATATGGGACATCTAGGACGTCTGGGACGTCTGGGACGTTAAGGACATATGGGACATTTAGGACGCCTAGGACATTAGAAACCTATGGGACATATGGGACATCTGGGACGCCTGGGACATTAGGGACATATAGGAAATATGGGACATCTGGGCCGTCTGGGACGTTAGAGACATATGGGACATCTGGGACGTCTGGGACGTTAAGGACATATGGGACATCTAGGACGTCTGGGACGCTAGACACATATGGGACATCTGGGAAGCCTGGGACGTTAAGGACATATGGGACATCTAGGACGTCTTGGACGCTAGACACATATGGGACATCTGGGACGTCTGGGATGTTAGGGACATATGGGACATCTAAGACGTCTGGGACGCTAGACACATATGGGACATCTGGGAAGCCTGGGACGTTAAGGACATATGGGACATCTAGGACGTCTGGGACGCTAGACACATATGGGACATCTGGGGACGTCTGGGACGTACGGGACATATGGAACACCTAGGACGCCAAGACATTAGGGACATATGGTACATATGGGACATCTGGGACGTCTGGGACGTTAGGGACATATGGGACATCTGGGACGTCTGGGACGTTAAGGACATATGGGACATCTAGGACGCCTGGGACGTCTGGGACGTTAAGAACATATGGGGCATTTAAGACGCCTCGGACGTTAGGGACATATAAGACATATGGGCTATCTGGCACGCCTGGGACATTAGGGACATATGGGACATATGGGACATTTGGGACGTCTGGGATGTTAGAAACGTAGGGGCATTTAGGACGTCTGGGACGTTAGGGACATATGGAACATTTAAGACGCATGGGACATTAGGGACTTATGGGTCATATGGGACATCTGGAAAGTCTGGGACGTTAGGGACATATGGGACATCTGGGACGTCTGGGACGTTAGGGACATATGGGACATCTAGGACGTCTGGGACGTCTGGGACGTTAAGGACATATGGGACATTTAGGACGCCTGGGACATTAGGGACATATGGGACATCTGGGACATCTGGGACGCCTGGGACATTAGGGACATATAGGACATATGGAACATCTGGGACGTCTGGGACGTTAGGGACATATGGGACATCTGGGACGTCTGGGACGTTAAGGACATATGGGAAATTTAGGACGCCTGGGACATGTGGGACATCTGGGACGTCTGGGACGTTAAGGACATATGAGACATCTAGGACGTCTGGGACGTTAAGGACTTATGGGACATTTAAGACGCCTGGGACATTAGGGACATATGGGACATATGAGACATATGGAACATATAGCACATATAGTACATATGGGACATCTGGGACGTCTGGGACGTTAAGGACATATAGAACATCTAGGACGTCTGAAACGTTAGGGACATATGGGACATCCAGGACGTCTGGGACGTCTGGGACGTTAGGGACATATAGGACATTTAGGACGTCTGGGACGGTAAGGACATATGGAACATCTAGGACGCCTGGGACATTAGGGACATATGGGACATATGGGACATTTGGGACGCCTGGGACATTAGGAACATATGGGACATCTAGGACGTCTGGGACGTCTGGGACGTTAAGGACATATGGGACATTTAGGACGCCTGGGACATTAGGGACATATAGGACATATGGAACATCTGGGACGTCTGGGACGTTAGGGACATATGGGACATCTGGGACGTCTGGGACGTTAAGGACATATGGGAAATTTAGGACGCCTGGAACATTAGGGACATATGGGACATGTGGGACATCTGGGACGTCTGGGACGTTAAGGACATATGAGACATCTAGGACGTCTGGGACGTTAAGGACATATGGGACATTTAAGACGCCTGGGACATTAGGGACATATGGGACATATGAGACATATGGAACATATAGTACATATAGTACATATGGGACATCTGGGACGTCTGGGACGTTAAGGACATATAGAACATCTAGGACGTCTGAAACGTTAGGGACATATGGGACATCCAGGACGTCTGGGACGTCTGGAACGTTAAGGACATATAGGACGTCTGGGACGGTAAGGACATATGGAACATCTAGGACGCCTGGGACATTAAGGACATATGGGACATATGGGACATTTGGGACGCCTGGGACAGTAGGAAAATATGGGACATATGGGACATCTGGGACGTCTGGGACGTCTGGGACGTTAAGGACATATGGGACATCTAGGACGTCTGAGACGTTAAGGACATATGGGACATTTAGGACGCCTGGGACATTAGGGACATACGGGACATATGGGACATCTGGGACGTCTTGGACGTTAGGGACATATGGGACATCTGGGACGTCTGGGACGTTAAGCACATATGGGGCATCTAGGACGTCTGGGACGCTAGGGACATATGGGACATCTGGGACGTCTGGGACGTTAGGGACATATGAGACATCTGGGACGTCTGGGACGTTAGGGACAATAGGACATTTAGGACGTCTGGGACGTTAGGGACATATGGGACATCTAGAACGTCTGGGACGTCTGGAAAGTTAGAAACATACGGGACATCTGGGACGTCTGGGACGTTAAGCACATATGGGGCATCTAGGACGTCTGGGACGCTAGGGACATATGGGACATCTGGGACGTCTGGGACGTTAGGGACATATGAGACATCTGGGACGTCTGGGACGTTAGGGACAATAGGACATTTAGGACGTCTGGGACGTTAGGGACATATGAGACATCTGGAACGTCTGGAACGTTAGGGACAATAGGACATTTAGGACGTCTGGGACGTTAGGGACATATGGGACATCTAGAACGTCTGGGACGTCTGGAAAGTTAGAAACATACGGGACATCTGGGACGTCTGGGACGTTAGGGACAATAGGACATTTAGGACGTCTGGGACGTTAGGGACATATGAAACATCTAGGACGCCTGGGACATTAGGGACATATGGGACAAATGGGACATCTGGGACGTCTGAGACGTTAGGGACATATTGGACATCTGGGACGTCTGGGACGTTAAGGACATATGGGACATCTAGGACGTCTGGGGCATTAGGGCCATATGGGTCATATGGGACATCTAGGACGCCTGGGACATGTAGAACGTATAGGACATCTGGGGCGTCTTGGACGTCTAGGACGTTAGGGACATATAGGACATCTAGGACGTCTAGGGCGTTATCGACATATGGGACATTTAGGACATCTGGGACGTTAGGGAAATATGGAACATCTAGGACGCCTGGGACATTAGGGACATATGGAACATCTGGGATTTCTGAAACGTTAAGGACATATGGGACATCTAGGACGTCTGGGACGTCTAGGACGTCTGGGACGTTAAGGACATATGGGACATTTAGGACGCCTGGGACAATAGGGACATATGGGACATCTGGGACGCCTGGAACATTAGGGACATATGGGACATATGGGACATCTGGGACGCCTGGGACGTTAGGGACATATAGGACATCTAGGACGTCTGGGACGTTAAGGACATATGCGAGATTTAGAACGCCTGCAACATTAGAGACATATGGGACATATGGGACATCTGCGACGTCTGGTACGTTAAGGACATATGGGACATCTAGGACGTCTGGGACGTCTGGGACGTTAAGGACATATGGAACATTTAGGACGCCTGGGACATTAGGGACATCTGGGGCGCCTGGGACATTAAGGACATATGGGACATATGGGACATCTGGGATGCCTGGGACGTTAGGGACATATAAGACATCTAGGACGTCTGGGACGTTAAGGACATATTGGACATTTAGGACGCCTGCAACATTAGAGACATATGGGACATATGGGACATCTGCGACGTCTGGTACGTTGAGCACATATGGGGCATCTAGGACGTCTGGGACGCTAGGGACATATGTGACATCTGGGACGTCTGGGACGTTAGGGACATATGAGACATCTGGGACGTCTGGGACGTTAGGGACAATAGGACATTTAGGACGTCTGGGACGTTAGGGACATATGGGACATCTAGAACGTCTGGGACGCCTGGAAAGTTAGAAACATACGGGACAGTTGGGACGTTTGGGACAATAGGGACATATAAGACATTTACGACGTCTGGGACGTTAGGGACATATGGAACATCTAGGACGCCTGGGACATTAGGGACATATGGGACATATGGGACATCTGGGACGTCTGAGACGTTAGGGACATATGGGACATCTGGGACGTCTGGGACGTTAAGGACATATGGGACATCTTGGACGTCTGGGACATTAGGGCCATATGGGTCATATGGGACATCTAGGACGCCTGGGACATTAGGGACATGTAGAACGTATAGCACATCTGGGGCATCTTGGACGTCTGGGACGTTAGGGACATATAGGACATCTAGGACGTCTGGGGCGTTATCGACATATGGGACATTTAGGACGTCTGGGACGTTAGGGAAATATGGAACATCTAGGACGCCTGGGACATTAGGGACATATGGAACATCTGGGACTTCTGAAACGTTAAGGACATATGGGACAACTAGGACGTCTGGGACGTCTAGGACGTCTGGGACGTTAAGGACATATGGGACATTTAGGACGCCTGGGACAATAGGGACATATGGGACATCTGGGACGCCTGGAACATTAGGGACATATGGGACATATGGGACATCTGGGACGCCTGGGACGTTAGGGACATATAGGACATCTAGGACGTCTGGGACGTTAAGGACATATGAGACATTTAGGACGCCTGCAACATTAGAGACATATGGGACATATGGGACATCTGCGACGTCTGGTACGTTAAGGACATATGGGACATCTAGGACGTCTGGGACGTCTGGGACGTTAAGGACATATGGAACGTTTAGGACGCCTGGGACATTAGAGACATATGGGACATAAGGGACATCTGGGACGTCTGGGACGTTAGGGACATATGGGACATCTAGGACGTCTGCGACGTCTGGGACGTTAAGGATATATAGGACATTTAGGACGCCTGGGACATTAGGAACATATGGGACATGTGGGACATCTGGGACGCCTGGGACATTAGGGACATTTGGGATATATGGGACATCAGGGTCGTCTAGGACGTTAGGGACATATGGGACATCTGGGACGTCTGGAACGTTAAAGACATATGGAACATCTAGGACGTTAGGGACATACGGGACACCTGGGACCTCTGGGACGGTAGGGACATATGGGACATCTGGGACGTCTGGGACATTAGGGACATATGGGACATACGGGACATCTAGGACGTCTGGGACGCTAGGGACATATGGGACATCTGGAACGTCTGGGACGTTAAGAGCATATGGGATATCTAGGACGTCTAGGACGTCTGGTACGATAAGGACATATGGAACATTTAGGACGCCTGGGACATTAGGGACATATGGGACATATGGGACATCTGGGACGCCTGGGACATTAGGAACATATGGGACATATGGGACATCTGGGACGTCTGGGACGTCTGGGACGTTAGGGACATAAAGGACATCTACGACGTCTGGGATGTTAAGGACATATGGGACGTCTAGGACGTCTGGGACGTTAAGGACATATGGGACATCTAGGACGTCTGAGACGTTAAGGACATATGGGACATTTAGGACGCCTGGGACATTAGGGACATATGGAACATTTGGGACGTCTGGGACGTTAGGAACATATGGGACATCTGGGACATCTAGAACGTCTGGGACGGTAGGGACATATGGGACATCTGGGACGTCTGGGACGTTAAGAACATATAGGATATCTAGGACGTCTGGGACGTCTGGTACGATAAGGACATATGGAACATTTAGAACGCCTGGGACATTAGGGACATATGGGACATATGGGAGATCTGGGACGTCTGGGACGTTAGGGACATATGGGACATCCGGGACGTCTGGGACGTTAAGGACATATGGAAAATCTAGGACGTCTGGGATGTCTGGGACGTTAAGGACATTTAGGACGCCTGGGACATTAGGGACATATGGGACATATAGGACATCTGGGACGCCTGGGACATTAGGGACATATGGGACATCTGGGACGTCTGGGACGTTAGGGACATATACGACATCTAGGACGTCTAGGACGTCTGTAACGTTAGGGACATACGGGACAGCTGGGACGTCTGGGACGTTAGGGACATATGGGACATTTAAGACGTCTGGGACGTACGGGACATATGGAACATCTAGGACGCCAAGACATTAGGGACATATGCTACATATGGGACATCTGGGACGTCTGGGACGTTAGGTACATATGGGACACCTGGGACGGCTGGGACGTTAAGGACATATGGGACATTTAGGACGCCTGGGACGTCTGGGACGTTAAGAACATATGGGGCATTTAAAACGCCTGGGACATTAGGGACATATAAGACATATGGCCTATCCGGCACGCCTGGGACATTAGGGACATATGGGACATATGGGACATTTGGAACGTCTGGAATGTTAGGAACGTAAGGGGCATTTAGGACGTCTGGGACGTTAGGGACATATGGAACATTTAAGACGCATGGGACATTAGGGACATATGGGACATATGGGACATCTGGGAAGTCTGGGACGTTAGGGACATATGGGACATCTGGGACGTCTGAGACGTTAGGGACATATGGGACATCTAGGACGTCTGGGACGTCTGGGACGCTAAGGACATATGGGACATTTAGGACGCCTGGGACATTAGGGACATATGGGACATCTGGGACATCTGGGACGCCTGGGACATTAGGGACATATGGGACATATGGAACATCTGGGACGTCTGGGACGTTAGAGACATATGGGACATCTGGGACGTCTGGGACGTTAAGGACATATGGGACATTTAGGACGCCTGGGACATTAGGGACATATGGGACATGTGGGACATCTGGGACGTCTGGGACGTTAAGGACATATTAGACATCTAGGACGTCTGGGACGTTAAGGACATATGGGACATTTAAGACGCCTGGGACATTAGGGACATATGGGACATATGAGACATATGAAACATATGAGACATATGGGACATCTGGGACGTCTGGGACGTTAAGGACATATAGAACATCTAGGACGTCTGAAACGTTAGGGACATATGGGACATCCAGGACGTCTGAGACGTCTGGGACGTTAGGGACATACGGGACAGCTGGGACATCTGGGACGTTAAGGACATATAGGACATTTAGGACGTCTGGGACGGTAAGGACATATGGAACATCTAGGACGCCTGGGACATTAGGGACATATGGGACATATGGGACATTTGGGACGTCTGGGACGTTAGGGACATATGGGACATCTGGGACGTCTGGGACGTTAAGGACATATGGGACATCTAGGACGTCTGGGACGTCTGGTACGTTAAAGACATATGGGATATTTTGGACGCCTGGGACATTAGGGACATATGGGACATCTGGGACGCCTAAGACATTAGGAACATATGGGACATCTGGGACGCCTAAGACAACAGGGACATATTGGACATATGGAACATCTGGGACGTATGGGACGTTAGGGACATATGGAGCATCTGGGACGTCAGGGACGTTAGGGACATATGGGACATCTAGGACGTCTAGTACGTCAGGACATACGGAACATCTGCGACGTCTGGAACGTTAGGGACATACGGGACATCTGGAAAGTCTGGGACGTTAGGGACATATAGGACTTTTGGGACATCTGGGACGTCTGGGACGTTAAGGACATATGGGACATCTAGGACGTCTCGGAAGTCTGGGACGTTAAGGACATATGGGACATTTAGGACGCCTGGGACATTAGGGACATATGGGACATATGGAACATCTGGGACGTCTGAGACGTTAAGGACATATGGGACATCTAGGACGTCTGGGACGTCTGGGACGTTAAGGACATATGGGACATTTAGGACGCCTGGGACATTAGGGACATATGGGACATATGGGACATTTGGGACGCCTGGGACATTAGGGACATTTGGGATATATGGGATATCAGGGTCGTCTGGGACGTTAGGGACTATGGGACATCTGGGACGTCTGGAACGTTAAGGACATATGGAACATCTAGGACGTCTAGGACGTTAGGGACATACGGGACAGCTGGGACGTCTGGGACGGTAGGGACATATGTGACATCTGGGACGTCTGGGACATTAGGGACATATGGGACATACGGGACATCTAGGACGTCTGGGACGCTAGGGACATATGGGACATCTGGGACGTCTGGGACGTTAAGAGCATATGGGCTATCTAGGACGTCTGGGACGTCTGGTACGATAAGGACATATGGAACATTAAGGACGCCTGGGACATTAGGGACATATGGGACATATGGGACATCTGGGACGCCTGGGACATTAAGAACATATGCGACATATGGGACATCTGGGACGTCTGGGACGTCTGGGACGTTAGGGACATATAGGACATCTAGGACGTCTGGGACGTTAAAGACATATGGGACGTCTAGGACGTCTGGGACGTTAAGGATATATAGGACATCTAGGACCTCTGAGACGTTAAGGACATATGGGACATTTAGGACGCCTGGGACATTAGGGACATATGGGACATATGGGACATCTGGGACGTCTGGGACGTTAAGGACATATGGGACATCTGGGACATCTAGGACGTCTGGGACGGTAGGGACATATGGGACATCTGGGACGTCTGGGACGTTAAGAACATATAGGATATCTAGGACGTCTGGGACGTCTGGTACGATAAGGACATATGGAACATTTAGGACGCTTGGGACATTAGGAACATATGGGACATATGGGACATCTGGGAAGCCTGGGACATTAGGAACATATGGGACATATGGGACATCTGGGACGTCTGGGACGTTAGGGACATATAGGACATCTAGGACGTCTGGGACGTTAGGGACATATGGGACGCCTAGGACGTCTGGGACGTTAAGGACATATGGGACATCTAGGACGTCTGAGACGTTAAGGACATATGGGACATTTAGGACGCCTGGGACATTAGGGACATATGGGACATATGGGACATCTGGCACGTCTAGGACGTTAGGGACATATGGGACATCTGGGACGTCTGGGACGTTAAGCACATATGGGGCATCTAGGACGTCTGGGACGCTAGGGACATATGGGACATCTGGGACGTCTGGGACGTTAGGGACATATGAGACATCTGGGACGTCTGGGACGTTAGGGACAATAGGACATTTAGGACGTCTGGGACGTTAGGGACATATGGGACATCTAGAACGTCTGGGACGTCTGGAAAGTTAGAATCATACGGGACAGCTGGGACGTCTGGGACATTAGGGACATATAAGACATTTACGACGTCTGGGACGTTAGGGACATATGGAACATCTAGGACGCCTGGGACATTAGGGACATATGGGACATATGGGACATCTGGGACGTCTGGGACGTTAAGGACATATGGGAAATCTAGGACGTCTGGGACATTAGGGCCATATGGGACATCTGGGACGACTGGAACATTAGGGACATATGGGACATATGGGACATCTGGGACGCCTGGGACGTTAGGGACATATAGGACATCTAGGACGTCTGGGACGTTAAGGACATATGGGACATTTAGGACGCCTGCAACATTAGAGACATATGGGACATATGGGACATCTGCGACGTCTGGTACGTTAAGGACATATGGGACATCTAGGACGTCTGAGACGTCTGGGACGTTAAGGACATATGGGACATTTAGGTCGACTGGGACATTAGAGACATATGGGACATATGGGACATCTGGGACGTCTGGGACGTTAGGGACATATGGGACATTTAGGACGCCTGCAACATTAGAGACATATGGGACATATGGGACATCTGCGACGTCTGGTACGTTAAGGACATATGGGACATCTAGGACGTCTGAGACGTCTGGGACGTTAAGGACATATGGGACATTTAGGTCGACTGGGACATTAGAGACATATGGGACATATGGGACATCTGGGACGTCTGGGACGTTAAGGACATATGGGACATCTAGGACGTCTGGGACGTCTGGGACGTTAAGGACATATGGAACGTTTAGGACGCCTGGGACATTAGAGACATCTGGGGCGCCTGGGACATTAGGGACATATGGGACATATGGGACATCTGGGACGCCTGGGATGTTAGGGACATATAAGACATCTAGGACGTCTGGGACGTTAAGGACATATGGGACATTTAGGACGCCTGCAACATTAGAGACATATGGGACATATGGGACATCTGCGACGTCTGGTACGTTAAGGACATATGGGACATCTAGGACGTCTGAGACGTCTGGGACGTTAAGGACATATGGGACATTTAGGTCGACTGGGACATTAGAGACATATGGGACATATGGGACATCTGGGACGTCTGGGACGTTAGGGACATATGGGACATCTAGGACGTCTGGGACGTCTGGGACGTTAAGGATATATAGGACATTTAGGACGCCTGGGACATTAGAAACATATGGGACATATGGGACATCTGGGACGCCTGGGACATTAGGGACATTTGGGATATATGGGACATCAGGGTCGTCTAGGACGTTAGGGACATATGGGACATCTGGGACGTCTGGAACGTTAAAGACATATGGAACATCTAGGACGTCTAGGAAGTTAGGGACATACGGGACAGCTGGGACCTCTGGGACTGTAGGGACATATGGGACATCTGGGACGTCTGGGACATTAGGGACATATGGGACATACGGGACATCTAGGACGTCTGGGACGCTAGGGACATATGGGACATCTGGGACGTCTTGGACCTTAAGAGCATATGGGATATCTAGGACGTCTAGGACGTCTGGTACGATAAGGACATATGGAACATTTAGGACGCGTGGGACATTAGGGACATATGGGACATCTGGGACGCCTGGGACATTAGGAACATATGGGACATATAGGACATCTCGGACGTCTGGGACGTCTGGGACGTTAGGGACATATAGGACATCTAGGACGTCTGGGATGTTAAGGACATATGGGACGTCTACGACGTCTGGGACGTTAAGGACATATGGGACACCTAGGACGTCTGAGACGTTAAGGACATACGGGACATTTAGGACGCCTGGGACATTAGGGACATTAAGGACATATGGGACATTTAGAACGCCTAGGACATTAGGGACATATGACACATATGGGACATCTGGGACACCTGGGACATTAAAGACATATGGGACATATGGGACATCTGGGACGTCTAGGACGTTAGGAACATATGGGACATCTGGGACGTCTGGGACGTTAAGGACATATGGGACATCGAGGACGCCTGGGACGTCTGGGACGGTAAGGACACATGGGACATTTAGGACGCCTGGGACATTAGGGACATATGGGACATATGGGACATATGGGACATCTGGGACGTCTGGGACGTTTAGGACATATGGGACATCTAGGACGTCTGGGACGTCTGGGACGTTAAGGACATATGGGACATTTAGGACGCCTAGGACATTAGAAACCTATGGGACATATGGGACATCTGGGACGCCTGGGACATTAGGGACATATAGGAAATATGGGACATCTGGGCCGTCTGGGACGTTAGAGACATATGGGACATCTGGGACGTCTGGGACGTTAAGGACATATGGGACATCTAGGACGTCTGGGACGCTAGACACATATGGGACATCTGGGAAGCCTGGGACGTTAAGGACATATGGGACATCTAGGACGTCTGGGACGCGAGACACATATGGGACATCTGGGACGTCTGGGATGTTAGGGACATATGGGACATCTAAGACGTCTGGGACGCTAGACACATATGGGACATCTGGGAAGCATGGGACGTTAAGGACATATGGGACATCTAGGACGTCTGGGACGCTAGACACATATGGGACATCTGGGGACGTCTGGGACGTACGGGACATATGGAACACCTAGGACGCCAAGACATTAGGGACATATGGTACATATGGGACATCTGGGACGTCTGGGACGTTAGGGACATATGGGACATCTGGAACGTCTGGGACGTTAAGGACATATGGGACATCTAGGACGCCTGGGACGTCTGGGACGTTAAGAACATATGGGGCATTTAAGACGCCTCGGACGTTAGGGACATATAAGACATATGGGCTATCTGGCACGCCTGGGACATTAGGGACATATGGGACATATGGGACATTTGGGACGTCTGGGATGTTAGAAACGTAGGGGCATTTAGGACGTCTGGGACGTTAGGGACATATGGAACATCTAAGACGCATGGGACATTAGGGACATATGGGACATATGGGACATCTGGAAAGTCTGGGACGTTAGGGACATATGGGACATCTGGGACGTCTGGGACGTTAGGGACATATGGGACATCTAGGACGTCTGGGACGTCTGGGACGTTAAGGACATATGGGACATTTAGGACGCCTGGGACATTAGGGACATATGGGACATCTGGGACATCTGGGACGCCTGGGACATTAGGGACATATAGGACATATGGAACATCTGGGACGTCTGGGACGTTAGGGACATATGGGACATCTGGGACGTCTGGGACGTTAAGGACATATGGGAAATTTAGGACGCCTGGGACATGTGGGACATCTGGGACGTCTGGGACGTTAAGGACATATGAGACATCTAGGACGTCTGGGACGTTAAGGACTTATGGGACATTTAAGACGCCTGGGACATTAGGGACATATGGGACATATGAGACATATGGAACATATAGTACATATAGTACATATGGGACATCTGGGACGTCTGGGACGTTAAGGACATATAGAACATCTAGGACGTCTGAAACGTTAGGGACATATGGGACATCTAGGACGTCTGGGACGTCTGGGCCGTTAGGGACATATAGGACATTTAGGACGTCTGGGACGGTAAGGACATATGGAACATCTAGGACGCCTGGGACATTAGGGACATATGGGACATATGGGACATTTGGGACGCCTGGGACATTAGGAACATATGGGACATCTAGGACGTCTGGGACGTCTGGGACGTTAAGGACATATGGGACATTTAGGACGCCTGGGACATTAGGGACATATGGGACATCTGGGACATCTGGGACGCCTGGGACATTAGGGACATATAGGACATATGGAACATCTGGGACGTCTGGGACGTTAGGGACATATGGGACATCTGGGACGTCTGGGACGTTAAGGACATATGGGAAATTTAGGACGCCTGGAACATTAGGGACATATGGGACATGTGGGACATCTGGGACGTCTGGGACGTTAAGGACATATGAGACATCTAGGACGTCTGGGACGTTAAGGACATATGGGACATTTAAGACGCCTGGGACATTAGGGACATATGGGACATATGAGACATATGGAACATATAGTACATATAGTACATATGGGACATCTGGGACGTCTGGGACGTTAAGGACATATAGAACATCTAGGACGTCTGAAACGTTAGGGACATATGGGACATCCAGGACGTCTGGGACGTCTGGAACGTTAAGGACATATAGGACGTCTGGGACGGTAAGGACATATGGAACATCTAGGACGCCTGGGACATTAGGGACATATGGGACATATGGGACATTTGGGACGCCTGGGACAGTAGGAAAATATGGGACATATGGGACATCTGGGACGTCTGGGACGTCTGGGACGTTAAGGACATATGGGACATCTAGGACGTCTGAGACGTTAAGGACATATGGGACATTTAGGACGCCTGGGACATTAGGCACATACGGGACATATGGGACATCTGGGACGTCTTGGACGTTATCGACATATGGGACATCTGGGACGTCTGGGACGTTAAGCACATATGGGGCATCTAGGACGTCTGGGACGCTAGGGACATATGGGACATCTGGGACGTCTGGGACGTTAGGGACATATGAGACATCTGGGACGTTTGGGACGTTAGGGACAATAGGACATTTAGGACGTCTGGGACGTTAGGGACATATGGGACATCTAGAACGTCTGGGACGTCTGGAAAGTTAGAAACATACGGGACATCTGGGACGTCTGGGACGTTAAGCACATATGGGGCATCTAGGACGTCTGGGACGCTAGAGACATATGGGACATCTGGGACGTCTGGGACGTTAGGGACATATGAGACATCTGGGACGTCTGGGACGTTAGGGACAATAGGACATTTAGGACGTCTGGGACGTTAGGGACATATGAGACATCTGGGACGTCTGGAACGTTAGGGACAATAGGACATTTAGGACGTCTGGGACGTTAGGGACATATGGGACATCTAGAACGTCTGGGACGTCTGGAAAGTTAGAAACATACGGGACATGTGGGACGTCTGGGACGTTAGGGACAATAGGACATTTAGGACGTCTGGGACGTTAGGGACATATGAAACATCTAGGACGCCTGGGACATTAGGGACATATGGGACAAGTGGGACATTTGGGACGTCTGAGACGTTAGGGACATATTGGACATCTGGGACGTCTGGGACGTCTGGGACGTTAGGGACATATAGGACATCTGGGACGTCTGGGACGTCTGGGGCATTAGGGCCATATGGGTCATATGGGACATCTAGGACGCCTGGGACATTAGGGACATGTAGAACGTATAGGACATCTGGGGCGTCTTGGACGTCTGGGACGTTAGGGACATATAGGACATCTAGGACGTCTAGGGCGTTATCGACATATGGGACATTTAGGACGTCTGGAACGTTAGGGAAATATGGAACATCTAGGACGCCTGGGACATTAGGGACATATGGAACATCTGGGATTTCTGAAACGTTAAGGACATATGGGACATCTAGGACGTCTGGGACGTCTAGGACGTCTGGGACGTTAAGGACATATGGGACATTTAGGACGCCTGGGACAATAGGGACATATGGGACATCTGGGACGCCTGGAACATTAGGGACATATGGGACATATGGGACATCTGGGACGCCTGGGACGTTAGGGACATATAGGACATCTAGGACGTCTGGGACGTTAAGGACATATGCGACATTTAGAACGCCTGCAACATTAGAGACATATGGGACATATGGGGCATCTGCGACGTCTGGTACGTTAAGGACATATGGGACATCTAGGACGTCTGGGACGTCTGGGACGTTAAGGACATATGGAACATTTAGGACGCCTGGGACATTAGGGACATCTGGGGCGCCTGGGACATTAAGGACATATGGGACATATGGGACATCTGGGATGCCTGGGACGTTAGGGACATATAAGACATCTAGGACGTCTGGGACGTTAAGGACATATTGGACATTTAGGACGCCTGCAACATTAGAGACATATGGGACATATGGGACATCTGCGACGTCTGGTACGTTAAGCACATATGGGGCATCTAGGACGTCTGGGACGCTAGGGACATATGGGACATCTGGGACGTCTGGGACGTTAGGGACATATGAGACATCTGGGACGTCTGGGACGTTAGGGACAATAGGACATTTAGGACGTCTGGGACGTTAAGGACATATGGGACATCTAGAACGTCTGGGACGCCTGGAAAGTTAGAAACATACGGGACAGTTGGGACGTTTGGGACAATAGGGACATATAAGACATTTACGACGTCTGGGACGTTAGGGACATATGGAACATCTAGGACGCCTGGGACATTAGGGACATATGGGACATATGGGACATCTGGGACGTCTGAGACGTAAGGGACATATGGGACATCTGGGACGTCTGGGACGTTAAGGACATATGGGACATCTTGGACGTCTGGGACATTAGGGCCATATGGGTCATATGGGACATCTAGGACGCCTGGGACATTAGGGACATGTAGAACGTATAGCACATCTGGGGCGTCTTAGACGTCTGGGACGTTAGGGACATATAGGACATCTAGGACGTCTGGGGCGTTATCGACATATGGGACATTTAGGACGTCTGGGACGTTAGGGAAATATGGAACATCTAGGACGCCTGGGACATTAGGGACATATGGAACATCTGGGACTTCTGAAACGTTAAGGACATATGGGACAACTAGGACGTCTGGGACGTCTAGGACGTCTGGGACGTTAAGGACAAATGGGACATTTAGGACGCCTGGGACAATAGGGACATATGGGACATCTGGGACGCCTGGAACATTAGGGACATATGGGACATATGGGACATCTGGGACGCCTGGGACGTTAGGGACATATAGGACATCTAGGACGTCTGGGACGTTAAGGACATATGAGACATTTAGGACGCCTGCAACATTAGAGACATATGGGACATATGGGACATCTGCGACGTCTGGTACGTTAAGGACATATGGGACATCTAGGACGTCTGGGACGTCTGGGACGTTAAGGACATATGGAACGTTTAGGACGCCTGGGACATTAGAGACATCTGGGGCGCCTGGGACATTAGGGACATATGGGACATATGGGGCATCTGGGACGCCTGGGACGTTAGGGACATATAAGACATCTAGGACGTCTGGGACGTTAAGGACATATGGGACATTTAGGACGCCTGCAACATTAGAGACATATGGGACATATGGGACATCTGCGACGTCTGGTACGTTAAGGACATATGGGACATCTAGGACGTCTGAGACGTCTGGGACGTTAAGGACATATGGGACATTTAGGTCGACTGGGACATTAGAGACATATGGGACATAAGGGACATCTGGGACGTCTGGGACGTTAGGGACATATGGGACATCTAGGACGTCTGCGACGTCTGGGACGTTAAGGATATATAGGACATTTAGGACGCCTGGGACATTAGGAACATATGGGACATATGGGACATCTGGGACGCCTGGGACATTAGGGACATTTGGGATATATGGGACATCAGGGTCGTCTAGGACGTTAGGGACATATGGGACATCTGGGACGTCTGGAACGTTAAAGACATATGGAACATCTAGGACGTCTAGGACGTTAGGGACATACGGGACACCTGGGACCTCTGGGACGGTAGGGACATATGGGACATCTGGGACGTCTGGGACATTAGGGACATATGGGACATACGGGACATCTAGGACGTCTGGGACGCTAGGGACATATGGGACATCTGGGACGCCTGGGACATTAGGAACATATGGGACATATGGGACATCTGGGACGTCTGGGACGTCTGGGACGTTAGGGACATATAGGACATCTACGACGTCTGGGATGTTAAGGACATATGGGACGTCTAGGACGTCTGGGACGTACGGGACATATGGAACACCTAGGACGCCAAGACATTAGGGACATATGGTACATATGGGACATCTGGGACGTCTGGGACGTTAGGGACATATGGGACATCTGGGACGTCTGGGACGTTAAGGACATATGGGACATCTAGGACGCCTGGGACGTCTGGGACGTTAAGAACATATGGGGCATTTAAGACGCCTCGGACGTTAGGGACATATAAGACATATGGGCTATCTGGCACGCCTGAGACATTAGGGACATATGGGACATATGGGACATTTGGGACGTCTGGGATGTTAGAAACGTAGGGGCATTTAGGACGTCTGGGACGTTAGGGACATATGGAACATCTAAGACGCATGGAACATTAGGGACATATGGGACATATGGGACATCTGGAAAGTCTGGGACGTTAGGGACATATGGGACATCTGGGACGTCTGGGACGTTAGGGACATATGGGACATCTAGGACGTCTGGGACGTCTGGGACGTTAAGGACATATGGGACATTTAGGACGCCTGGGACATTAGGGACATATGGGACATCTGGGACATCTGGGACGCCTGGGACATTAGGGACATATAGGACATATGGAACATCTGGGACGTCTGGGACGTTAGGGACATATGGGACATCTGGGACGTCTGGGACGTTAAGGACATATGGGAAATTTAGGACGCCTGGGACATGTGGGACATCTGGGACATCTGGGACGTTAAGGACATATGAGACATCTAGGACGTCTGGGACGTTAAGGACTTATGGGACATTTAAGACGCCTGGGACATTAGGGACATATGGGACATATGAGACATATGGAACATATAGTACATATAGTACATATGGGACATCTGGGACGTCTGGGACGTTAAGGACATATAGAACATCTAGGACGTCTGAAACGTTAGGGACATATGGGACATCCAGGACGTCTGGGACGTCTGGGACGTTAGGGACATATAGGACATTTAGGACGTCTGGGACGGTAAGGACATATGGAACATCTAGGACGCCTGGGACATTAGGGACATATGGGACATATGGGACATTTGGGACGCCTGGGACATTAGGAACATATGGGACATCTAGGACGTCTGGGACGTCTGGGACGTTAAGGACATATGGGACATTTAGGACGCCTGGGACATTAGGGACATATGGGACATCTGGGACATCTGGGACGCCTGGGACATTAGGGACATATAGGACATATGGAACATCTGGGACGTCTGGGACGTTAGGGACATATGGGACATCTGGGACGTCTGGGACGTTAAGGACATATGGGAAATTTAGGACGCCTGGAACATTAGGGACATATGGGACATGTGGGACATCTGGGACGTCTGGGACGTTAAGGACATATGAGACATCTAGGACGTCTGGGACGTTAAGCACATATGGGACATTTAAGACGCCTGGGACATTAGGGACATATGGGACATATGAGACATATGGAACATATAGTACATATAGTACATATGGGACATCTGGGACGTCTGGGACGTTAAGGACATATAGAACATCTAGGACGTCTGAAACGTTAGGGACATATGGGACATCCAGGACGTCTGGGACGTCTGGAACGTTAAGGACATATAGGACGTCTGGGACGGTAAGGACATATGGAACATCTAGGACGCCTGGGACATTAGGGACATATGGGACATATGGGACATTTGGGACGCCTGGGACAGTAGGAAAATATGGGACATATGGGACATCTGGGACGTCTGGGACGTCTGGGACGTTAAGGACATATGGGACATCTAGGACGTCTGAGACGTTAAGGACATATGGGACATTTAGGACGCCTGGGACATTAGGGACATACGGGACATATGGGACATCTGGGACGTCTTGGACGTTAGGGACATATGGGACATCTGGGACGTCTGGGACGTTAAGCACATATGGGGCATCTAGGACGTCTGGGACGCTAGGGACATATGGGACATCTGGGACGTCTGGGACGTTAGGGACATATGAGACATCTGGGACGTCTGGGACGTTAGGGACAATAGGACATTTAGGACGTCTGGGACGTTAGGGACATATGGGACATCTAGAACGTCTGGGACGTCTGGAAAGTTAGAAACATACGGGACATCTGGGACGTCTGGGACGTTAAGCACATATGGGGCATCTAGGACGTCTGGGACGCTAGGGACATATGGGACATCTGGGACGTCTGGGACGTTAGGGACATATGAGACATCTGGGACGTCTGGGACGTTAGGGACAATAGGACATTTAGGACGTCTGGGACGTTAGGGACTTATGAGACATCTGGGACGTCTGGAACGTTAGGGACAATAGGACATTTAGGACGTCTGGGACGTTAGGGACATATGGGACATCTAGAACGTCTGGGACGTCTGGAAAGTTAGAAACATACGCGACATCTGGGACGTCTGGGACGTTAGGGACAATAGGACATTTAGGACGTCTGGGACGTTAGGGACATATGAAACATCTAGGACGCCTGGGACATTAGGGACATATGGGACAAGTGGGACATCTGGGACGTCTGAGACGTTAGGGACATATTGGACATCTGGGACGTCTGGGACGCTAAGGACATATGGGACATCTAGGACGTCTGGGGCATTAGGGCCATATGGGTCATATGGGACCTCTAGGACGCCTGGGACATTAGGGACATGTAGAACGTATAGGACATCTGGGGCGTCTTGGACGTCTGGGACGTTAGGGACATATAGGACATCTAGGACGTCTGGAACGTTAGGGAAATATGGAACATCTAGGACGCCTGGGACATTAGGGACATATGGAACATCTGGGATTTCTGAAACGTTAAGGACATATGGGACATCTAGGACGTCTGGGACGTCTAGGACGTCTGGGACGTTAAGGACATATGGGACATTTAGGACGCCTGGGACAATAGGGACATATGGGACATCTGGGACGCCTGGAACATTAGGGACATATGGGACATATGGGACATCTGGGACGCCTGGGACGTTAGGGACATATAGGACATCTAGGACGTCTGGGACGTTAAGGACATATGCGACATTTAGAACGCCTGCAACATTAGAGACATATGGGACATATGGGGCATCTGCGACGTCTGGTACGTTAAGGACATATGGGACATCTAGGACGTCTGGGACGTCTGGGACGTTAAGGACATATGGAACATTTAGGACGCCTGGGACATTAGGGACATCTGGGGCGCCTGGGACATTAAGGACATATGGGACATATGGGACATCTGGGATGCCTGGGACGTTAGGGACATATAAGACATCTAGGACGTCTGGGACGTTAAGGACATATTGGACATTTAGGACGCCTGCAACATTAGAGACATATGGGACATATGGGACATCTGCGACGTCTGGTACGTTAAGCACATATGGGGCATCTAGAACGTCTGGGACGCTAGGGACATATGGGACATCTGGGACGTCTGGGACGTTAGGGACATATGAGACATCTGGGACGTCTGGGACGTTAGGGACAATAGGACATTTAGGACGTCTGGGACGTTAGGGACATATGGGACATCTAGAACGTCTGGGACGCCTGGAAAGTTAGAAACATACGGGACAGTTGGGACGTTTGGGACAATAGGGACATATAAGACATTTACGACGTCTGGGACGTTAGGGACATATGGAACATCTAGGACGCCTGGGACATTAGGGACATATGGGACATATGGGACATCTGGGACGTCTGAGACGTTAGGGACATATGGGACATCTGGGACGTCTGGGACGTTAAGGACATATGGGACATCTTGGACGTCTGGGACATTAGGGCCATTTGGGTCATATGGGACATCTAGGACGCCTGGGACATTAGGGACATGTAGAACGTATAGCACATCTGGGGCGTCTTGGACGTCTGGGACGTTAGGGACATATAGGACATCTAGGACGTCTGGGGCGTTATCGACATATGGGACATTTAGGACGTCTGGGACGTTAGGGAAATATGGAACATCTAGGACGCCTGGGACATTAGGGACATATGGAACATCTGGGACTTCTGAAACGTTAAGGACATATGGGACAACTAGGACGTCTGGGACGTCTAGGACGTCTGGGACGTTAAGGACATATGGGACATTTAGGACGCCTGGGACAATAGGGACATATGGGACATCTGGGACGCCTGGGACGTTAGGGACATATAAGACATCTAGGACGTCTGGGACGTTAAGGACATATGGGACATTTAGGACGCCTGCAACATTAGAGACATATGGGACATATGGGACATCTGCGACGTCTGGTACGTTAAGGACATATGGGACATCTAGGACGTCTGAGACGTCTGGGACGTTAAGGACATATGGGACATTTAGGTCGACTGGGACATTAGAGACATATGGGACATAAGGGACATCTGGGACGTCTGGGACGTTAGGGACATATGGGACATCTAGGACGTCTGCGACGTCTGGGACGTTAAGGATATATAGGACATTTAGGACGCCTGGGACATTAGGAACATATGGGACATATGAGACATCTGGGACGCCTGGGACATTAGGGACATTTGGGATATATGGGACATCAGAGTCGTCTAGGACGTTAGGGACATATGGGACATCTGGGACGTCTGGAACGTTAAAGACATATGGAACATCTAGGACGTCTAGGACGTTAGCGACATACGGGACACCTGGGACCTCTGGGACGGTAGGGACATATGGGACATCTGGGACGTCTGGGACATTAGGGACATATGGGACATACGGGACATCTAGGACGTCTGGGACGCTAGGGACATATGGGACATCTGGGACGTCTGGGACGTTAAGAGCATATGGGATATCTAGGACGTCTAGGACGTCTGGTAAGATAAGGACATATGGAACATTTAGGACGCCTGGGACATTAGGGACATATGGGACATATGGGACATCTGGGACGCCTGGGACATTAGGAACATATGGGACATATGGGACATCTGGGACGTCTGGGACGTCTGGGACGTTAGGGACATATAGGACATCTACGACGTCTGGGATGTTAAGGACATATGGGACGTCTAGGACGTCTGGGACGTTAAGGACATATGGGACATCTAGGACGTCTGAGACGTTAAGGACATATGGGACATTTAGGACGCCTGGGACATTAGGGACATATGGGACATTTGGGACGTCTGGGACGTTAGGGACATATGGGACATCTGGGACATCTAGAACGTCTGGGACGGTAGGGACATATGGGACATCTGGGACGTCTGGGACGTTAAGAACATATAGGATATCTAGGACGTCTGGGACGTTTGGTACGATAAGGACATATGGAACATTTAGGACGCCTGGGACATTAGGGACATATGGGACATATGGGAGATCTGGGACGTCTGGGACGTTAGGGACATATGGGACATCCGGGACGTCTGGGACGTTAAGGACATATGGGAAATCTAGGACGTCTGGGATGTCTGGGACGTTAAGGACATTTAGGACGCCTGGGACATTAAGGACATATGGGACATATAGGACATCTGGGACGCCTGGGACATTAGGGACATATGGGACATCTGGGAAGTCTGGGACGTTAGGGACATATACGACATCTAGGACGTCTAGGACGTCTGTAACGTTAGGTACATACCGGACAGCTGGGACGTCTGGGACGTTAGGGACATATGGGACATTTAGGACGTCTGGGACGTACGGGACATATGGAACATCTAGGACGCCAAGACATTAGGGACATATGCTACATATGGGACATCTGGGACGTCTGGGACGTTAGGTACATATGGGACACCTGGGACGTCTGGGACGTTAAGGACATATGGGACATCTAGGACGCCTGGGACGTCTGGGACGTTAAGAACATATGGGGCATTTAAAACGCCTGGGACATTAGGGACATATAAGACATATGGCCTATCCGGCACGCCTGGGACATTAGGGACATATGGGACATATGGGACATTTGGAACGTCTGGAATGTTAGGAACGTAAGGGGCATTTAGGACGTCTGGGACGTTAGGGACATATGGAACATTTAAGACGCATGGGACATTAGGGACATATGGGACATCTGGGAAGTCTGGGACGTTAGGGACATATGGGACATCTGGGACGTCTGAGACGTTAGGGACATATGGGACATCTAGGACGTCTGGGACGTCTGGGACGTTAAGGACATATGGGACATTTAGGACGCCTGGGACATTAGGGACATATGGGACATCTGGGACATCTGGGACGCCTGGGACATTAGGGACATATGGGACATATGGAACATCTGGGACGTCTGGGAGGTTAGGGACATATGGGACATCTGGGACGTCTGGGACGTTAAGGACATATGGGACATTTAGGACGCCTGGGACATTAGGGACATATGGGACATGTGGGACATCTGGGACGTCTGGGACGTTAAGGACATATGGGACATTTAGGACGCCTGGGACATTAGGGACATATGGGACATGTGGGACATCTGGGACGTCTGGGACGTTAAGGACATATGGGACATCTGGGACGTCTGGGACGTTAAGGACATATGGGACATTTAGGACGCCTGGGACATTAGGGACATATGGGACATGTGGGACATCTGGGACGTCTGGGACGTTAAGGACATATGGGACATCTGGGACGTCTGGGACGTTAAGGACATATGGGACATTTAAGACGCCTGGGACATTAGGGACATATGGGACATATGAGACATATGGAACATATGAGACATATGGGACATCTGGGACGTCTGGGACGTTAAGGACATATAGAACATCTAGGACGTCTGAAACGTTAGGGACATATGGGACATCCAGGACGTCTGAGACGTCTGGGACGTTAGGGACATACGGGACAGCTGGGACATCTGGGACGTTAAGGACATATAGGACATTTAGGACGTCTGGGACGGTAAGGACATATGGAACATCTAGGACGCCTGGGACATTAGGGACATATGGGACATATGGGACATTTGGGACGTCTGGGACGTTAGGGACATATGGGACATCTGGGACGTCTGGGACGTTAAGGACATATGGGACATCTAGGACGTCTGGGACGTCTGGGACGTTAAAGACATATGGGATATTTTGGACGCCTGGGACATTAGGGACATATGGGACATCTGGGACGCCTAAGACATTAGGAACATATGGGACATCTGGGACGCCTAAGACAACAGGGACATATTGGACATATGGAACATCTGGGACGTATGGGACGTTAGGGACATATGGAGCATCTGGGACGTCAGGGACGTTAGGGACATATGGGACATCTAGGACGTCTAGTACGTCAGGACATACGGAACATCTGCGACGTCTGGAACGTTAGGGACATACGGGACATCTGGAAAGTCTGGGACGTTAGGGACATATAGGACTTATGGGACATCTGGGACGTCTGGGACGTTAAGGACATATGGGACATCTAGGACGTCTCGGAAGTCTGGGACGTTAAGGACATATGGGACATTTAGGACGCCTGGGACATTAGGGACATATGGGACATATGGAACATCTGGGACGTCTGAGACGTTAAGGACATATGGGACATCTAGGACGTCTGGGACGTCTGGGACGTTAAGGACATATGGGACATTTAGGACGCCTGGGACATTAGGGACATATGGGACATATGGGACATTTGGGACGCCTGGGACATTAGGGACATTTGGGATATATGGGATATCAGGGTCGTCTGGGACGTTAGGGACTATGGGACATCTGGGACGTCTGGAACGTTAAGGACATATGGAACATCTAGGACGTCTAGGACGTTAGGGACATACGGGACAGCTGGGACGTCTGGGACGGTAGGGACATATGGGACATCTGGGACGTCTGGGACATTAGGGACATATGGGACATACGGGACATCTAGGACGTCTGGGACGCTAGGGACATATGGGACATCTGGGACGTCTGGGACGTTAAGAGCATATGGGCTATCTAGGACGTCTGGGACGTCTGGTACGATAAGGACATATGGAACATTAAGGACGCCTGGGACATTAGGGACATATGGGACATATGGGACATCTGGGACGCCTGGGACATTAAGAACATATGCGACATATGGGACATCTGGGACGTCTGGGACGTCTGGGACGTTAGGGACATATAGGACATCTAGGACGTCTGGGACGTTAAAGACATATGGGACGTCTAGGACGTCTGGGACGTTAAGGATATATAGGACATCTAGGACGTCTGAGACGTTAAGGACATATGGGACATTTAGGACGCCTGGGACATTAGGGACATATGGGACATATGGGACATCTGGGACGTCTGGGACGTTAGGGACATATGGGACATCTGGGACATCTAGGACGTCTGGGACGGTAGGGACATATGGGACATCTGGGACGTCTGGGACGTTAAGAACATATAGGATATCTAGGACGTCTGGGACGTCTGGTACGATAAGGACATATGGAACATTTAGGACGCCTGGGACATTAGGAACATATGGGACATATGGGACATCTGGGACGCCTGGGACATTAGGAACATATGGGACATATGGGACATTAGGGACGTCTGGGACGTTAGGGACATATAGGACATCTAGGACGTCTGGGACGTTAGGGACATATGGGACGCCTAGGACGTCTGGGACGTTAAGGACATATGGGACATCTAGGACGTCTGAGACGTTAAGGACATATGGGACATTTAGGACGCCTGGGACATTAGGGACATATGGGACATATGGGACATCTGGGACGTCTGGGACGTTAAGCACATATGGGGCATCTAGGACGTCTGGGACGCTAGGGATATATGGGACATCTGGGACGTCTGGGACGTTAGGGACATATGAGACATCTGGGACGTCTGGGACGTTAGGGACAATAGGACATTTAGGACGTCTGGGACGTTAGGGACATATGGGACATCTAGAACGTCTGGGACGTCTGGAAAGTTAGAATCATACGGGACAGCTGGGACGTCTGGGACATTAGGGACATATAAGACATTTACGACGTCTGGGACGTTAGGGACATATGGAACATCTAGGACGCCTGGGACATTAGGGACATATGGGACATATGGGACATCTGGGACGTCTGGGACGTTAAGGACATATGGGAAATCTAGGACGTCTGGGACATTAGGGCCATATGGGACATCTGGGACGACTGGAACATTAGGGACATATGGGACATATGGGACATCTGGGACGCCTGGGACGTTAGGGACATATAGGACATCTAGGACGTCTGGGACGTTAAGGACATATGGGACATTTAGGACGCCTGCAACATTAGAGACATATGGGACATATGGGACATCTGCGACGTCTGGTACGTTAAGGACATATGGGACATCTAGGACGTCTGGGACGTCTGGGACGTTAAGGACATATGGAACGTTTAGGACGCCTGGGACATTAGAGACATCTGGGGCGCCTGGGACATTAGGGACATATGGGACATATGGGACATCTGGGACGCCTGGGATGTTAGGGACATATAAGACATCTAAGACGTCTGGGACGTTAAGGACATATGGGACATCTAGGACGTCTGAGACGTCTGGGACGTTAAGGACATATGGGACATTTAGGACGCCTGCAACATTAGAGACATATGGGACATATGGGACATCTGCGACGTCTGGTACGTTAAGGACATATGGGACATCTAGGACGTCTGAGACGTCTGGGACGTTAAGGACATATGGGACATTTAGGTCGACTGGGACATTAGAGACATATGGGACATATGGGACATCTGGGACGTCTGGGACGTTAGGGACATATGGGACATCTAGGACGTCTGGGACGTCTGGGACGTTAAGGATATATAGGACATTTAGGACGCCTGGGACATTAGGAACATATGGGACATATGGGACATCTGGGACGCCTGGGACATTAGGGACATTTGGGATATATGGGACATCAGGGTCGTCTAGGACGTTAGGGACATATGGGACATCTGGGACGTCTGGAACGTTAAAGACATATGGAACATCTAGGACGTCTAGGACGTTAGGGACATACGGGATAGCTGGGACCTCTGGGACTGTAGGGACATATGGGACATCTGGGACGTCTGGGACATTAGGGACATATGGGACATACGGGACATCTAGGACGTCTGGGACGCTAGGGACATATGGGACATCTGGGACGTCTGGGACCTTAAGAGCATATGGGATATCTAGGACGTCTAGGACGTCTGGTACGATAAGGACATATGGAATATTTAGGACGCGTGGGACATTAGGGACATATGGGACATCTGGGACGCCTGGGACATTAGGAACATATGGGACATATGGGACATCTGGGACGTCTGGGACGTCTGGGACGTTAGGGACATATAGGACATCTAGGACGTCTGGGATGTTAAGGACATATGGGACGTCTACGACGTCTGGGACGTTAAGGACATATGGGACACCTAGGACGTCTGAGACGTTAAGGACATATGGGACATTTAGGACGCCTGGGACATTAGGGACATATGGGACATATGGGACATTTGGGACGTCTGGGACGTTAGGGACATATGGGACATCTGGGACATCTAGGACGTCTGGGACGGTAGGGACATATGGGACATCTGGGACGTCTGGGACGTTAAGAACATATAGGATATCTACGACGTCTGGGACGTCTGGTACGATAAGGACATATGGAACATTTAGGACGCCTGGGACATTAGGGACATATGGGACATATGGGAGATCTGGGACGTCTGGGACGTTAGGGACATATGGGACATCCGGGACTTCTGGGACGTTAAGGACATATGGGAAATCTAGGACGTCTGGGATGTCTGGGACGTTAAGGACATTTAGGACGCCTGGGACATTAGGGACATATGGGACATATAGGACATCTGGGACGCCTGGGACATTAGGGTCATATGGGACATCTGGGACGTCTGGGACGTTAGGGACATATACGACATCTAGGACGTCTAGGACGTCTGGGACGTTAGGGACATACGGGACAGCTGGGACGTCTGGGCCGTTAGGGACATATGGGACATTTAGGACGTCTGGGACGTACGGGACATATGGAACATCTAGGACGCCAAGACATTAGGGACATATGCTACATATGGGACATCTGGGATGTCTGGGACGTTAGGGACATATGGGACACCTGGGACGTCTGGGACGTTAAGGACATATGGGACATCTAGGACGCCTGGGACGTCTGAGACGTTAAGGACATATGGGACATTTAGGACGCCTGGGACATTAGGGACATATGGGACATATGGGACATCTGGGACGTCTGGGACGTTAGGGACATATGGGACATCTGGGACATCTAGGACGTCTGGGACGGTAGGGACATATGGGACATCTGGGACGTCTGGGACGTTAAGAACATATAGGATATCTAGGACGTCTGGGACGTCTGGTACGATAAGGACATATGGAACATTTAGGACGATTGGGACATTAGGAACATATGGGACATATGGGACATCTGGGACGCCTGGGACATTAAGAACATATGGGACATATGGGACATCTGGGACGTCTGGGACGTTAGGGACATATAGTACATCTAGGACGTCTGGGACGTTAGGGACATATGGGACGCCTAGGACGTCTGGGACGTTAAGGACATATGGGACATCTAGGACGTCTGAGACGTTAAGGACATATGGGACATTTAGGACGCCTGGGACATTAGGGACATATGGGACATATGGGACATCTGGCACGTCTAGGACGTTAGGGACATATGGGACATCTGGGACGTCTGGGACGTTAAGCACATATGGGGCATCTAGGACGTCTGGGACGCTAGGGACATATGGGACATCTGGGACGTCTGGGACGTTAGGGACATATGAGACATCTGGGACGTCTGGGCCGTTAGGGACAATAGGACATTTAGGACGTCTGGGACGTTAGGGACATATGGGACATCTAGAACGTCTGGGACGTCTGGAAAGTTAGAATCATACGGGACAGCTGGGACGTCTGGGACATTAGGGACATATAAGACATTTACGACGTCTGGGACGTTAGGGACATATGGAACATCTAGGACGCCTGGGACATTAGGGACATATGGGACATCTGGGACGTCTGGGACGTTAAGGACATATGGGAAATCTAGGACGTCTGGGACATTAGGGCCATATGGGACATCTGGGACGACTGGAACATTAGGGACATATGGGACATATGGGACATCTGGGACGCCTGGGACGTTAGGGACATATAGGACATCTAGGACGTCTGGGACGTTAAGGACATATGGGACATTTAGGACGCCTGCAACATTAGAGACATATGGGACATATGGGACATCTGCGACGTCTGGTACGTTAAGGACATATGGGACATCTAGGACGTCTGGGACGTCTGGGACGTTAAGGACATATGGAACGTTTAGGACGCCTGGGACATTAGAGACATCTGGGGCGCCTGGGACATTAGGGACATATGGGACATATGGGACATCTGGGACGCCTGGGATGTTAGGGACATATAAGACATCTAGGACGTCTGGGACGTTAAGGACATATGGGACATTTAGGACGCCTGCAACATTAGAGACATATGGGACATATGGGACATCTGCGACGTCTGGTACGTTAAGGACATATGGGACATCTAGGACGTCTGAGACGTCTGGGACGTTAAGGACATATGGGACATTTAGGTCGACTGGGACATTAGAGACATATGGGACATATGGGACATCTGGGACGTCTGGGACGTTAGGGACATATGGGACATCTAGGACGTCTGGGACGTCTGGGACGTTAAGGATATATAGGACATTTAGGACGCCTGGGACATTAGGAACATATGGGACATATGGGACATCTGGGACGCCTGGGACATTAGGGACATTTGGGATATATGGGACATCAGGGTCGTCTAGGACGTTAGGGACATATGGGACATCTGGGACGTCTGGAACGTTAAAGACATATGAAACATCTAGGACGTCTAGGACGTTAGGGACATACGGGACAGCTGGGACGTCTGGGACATTAGGGACATATGGGACATACGGGACATCTAGGACGTCTGGGACGCTAGGGACATATGGGACATCTGGGACGTCTGGGACCTTAAGAGCATATGGGATATCTAGGACGTCTAGGACGTCTGGTACGATAAGGACATATGGAACATTTAGGACGCGTGGGACATTAGGGACATATGGGACATCTGGGACGCCTGGGACATTAGGAACATATGGGACATATGGGACATCTGGGACGTCTGGGACGTCTGGGACGTTAGGGACATATAGGACATCTAGGACGTCTGGGATGTTAAGGACATATGGGACGTCTACGACGTCTGGGACGTTAAGGACATATGGGACACCTAGGACGTCTGAGACGTTAAGGACATATGGGACATTTAGGACGCCTGGGACATTAGGGACATATGGGACATATGGGACATTTGGGACGTCTGGGACGTTAGGGACATATGGGACATCTGGGACATCTAGGACGTCTGGGACGGTAGGGACATATGGGACATCTGGGACGTCTGGGACGTTAAGAACATATAGGATATCTAGGACGTCTGGGACGTCTGGTACGATAAGGACATATGGAACATTTAGGACGCCTGGGACATTAGGGACATATGGGACATATGGGAGATCTGGGACGTCTGGGACGTTAGGGACATATGGGACATCCGGGACTTCTGGGACGTTAAGGACATATGGGAAATCTAGGACGTCTGGGATGTCTGGGACGTTAAGGACATTTAGGACGCCTGGGACATTAGGGACATATGGGACATATAGGACATCTGGGACGCCTGGGACATTAGGGACATATGGGACATCTGGGACGTCTGGGACGTAAGGGACATATACGACATCTAGGACGTCTAGGACGTCTGGGACGTTAGGGACATACGGCACAGCTGGGACGTCTGGGACGTTAGGGACATATGGGACATTTAGGACGTCTGGGACGTACGGGACATATGGAACATCTAGGACGCCAAGACATTAGGGACATATGCTACATATGGGACATCTGGGATGTCTGGGACGTTAGGGACATATGGGACACCTGGGACGTCTGGGACGTTAAGGACATATGGGACATCTAGGACGCCTGGGACGTCTGGGACGTTAAGAACATATGGGGCATTTAAGACGCCTGGGACATTAGGGACATATAAGACATATGGCCTATCTGGCACGCCTGGGACATTAGGGACATATGGGACATATGGGACATTTGGGACGTCTGGGATGTTAGGAACGTAAGGCGCATTTAGGACGTCTGGGACGTTAGGGACATATGGAACATTTAAGACGCATGGGACATTAGGGACATATGGGACATATGGGACATCTGGGAAGTCTGGGACGTTAGGGACATATGGGACATCTGGGACGTCTGAGACGTTAGGGACATATGGGACATCTAGGACGTCTGGGACGTCTGGGACGTTAAGGACATATGGGACATTTAGGACGCCTGGGACATTAGGGACATATGGGACATCTGGGACATCTGGGACGCCTGGGACATAAGGGACATATGGGACATATGGAACATCTGGGACGTCTGGGACGTTAGGGACATATGGGACATCTGGGACGTCTGGGACGTTAAGGACATATGGGACATTTAGGACGCCTGGGACATTAGGGACATATGGGACATGTGGGACATCTGGGACGTCTGGGACGTTAAGGACATATGAGACATCTAGGACGTCTGGGACGTTAAGGACATATGGGACATTTAAGACGCCTGGGACATTAAGGACATATGGGACATATGAGACATATGGAACATATGGGACATATGGGACATCTGGGACGCCTGGGACGTTAAGGACATATAGAACATCTAGGACGTCTGAAACGTTAGGGACATATGGGACATCCAGGACGTCTGGGACGTCTGGGACGTTAGGGACATACGGGACAGCTGGGACGTCTGGGACGTTAAGGACATATAGGACATTTAGGACGTCTGGGACGGTAAGGACATATGGAACATCTAGGACGCCTGGGACATTAGGGGCATATGGGACATATGGGACATTTGGGACGTCTGGGACGTTAGGGACATATGGGACATCTGGGACGTCTGGGACGTTAAGGACATATGGGACATCTAGGACGTCTGGGACGTCTGGGACGTTAAAGACATATGGGATATTTTGGACGCCTGGGACATTAGGGACATATGGGACATCTGGGACGCCTAAGACATTAGGAACATATGGGACATCTGGGACGCCTAAGACAACAGGGACATATGGGACATATGGAACATCTGGAACGTATGGGACGTTAGGGACATATGGAGCATCTGGGACGTCAGGGACGTTAGGGACATATGGGACATCTAGGACCTCTAGTACGTTAGGACATATGAAACATCTGCGACGTCTGGAACGTTAGGGACATACGGGTCATCTGTAAAGTCTGGGACGTTAGGGACATATAGGACTTATGGGACATCTGGGACGTCTGGGACGTTAAGGACATATGGGACATCTAGGACGTCTCGGACGTCTGGGACGTTAAGGACATATGGGACATTTAGGACGCCTGGGACATTAGGGACATATGGGAAATATGGAACATCTGGGACATCTGAGACGTTAAGGACATATGGGACAACTAGGACGTCTGGGTCGTCTGGGACGTTAAGGACATATGGGACATTTAGGACGCCTGGGACATTAGGGACATATGGGACATATGAGACATTTGGGACGCCTGGGACATTAGGGACATTTGGGATAGATGGGACATCAGGGTCGTCTGGGACGTTAGGGACATATGGGACATCTGGGACGTCTGGAACGTTAAGGACATATGGAACATCTAGGACGTCTAGGACGTTAAGGACATACAGGACAGCTGGGACGTCTGGGAAGGTAGGGACATATGGGACATCTGGGACGTCTGGGACATTAGGGACATATGGGACATACGGGACATCTAGGACGTCTGGGACGCTAGGGACATATGGGACATCTGGGACGTCTGGGACGTTAAGAGCATATGGGCTATCTAGGACGTCTGGGACGTCTGGTACGATAAGGACATATGGAACATTAAGGACGCCTGGGACATTAGGGACATATGGGACATATGGGACATCTGGGACGCCTGGGACATTAAGAACATATGGGACATATAAGACATCTGGGACGTCTGGGACGTCTGGGACGTTAGGGACATATAGGACATCTAGGACGTCTGGGACGTTAAAGACATATGGGACGTCTAGGACGTCTGGGACGTTAAGGACATATAGGACGTCTGAGACGTTAAGGACATATGGGACATTTAGGACGCCTGGGACATTAGGGACATATGGGACATATGGGACATCTGGGACGTCTGGGACGTTAGGGACATATGGGACATCTGGGACATCTAGGACGTCTGGGACGGTAGGGACATATGGGACATCTGGGACGTCTTGGACGTTAAGAACATATAGGATATCTAGGACGTCTGAGACGTCTGGTACGATAAGGACATATGGAACATTTAGGACGCCTGGGACATTAGGAACATATGGGACATATGGGACATCTGGGACGCCTGGGACATTAGGAACATATGGGACATATGGGACATCTGGGACGTCTGGGACGTCTGGGACGTTAGGGACATATAGGACATCTAGGACGTCTGGGACGTTAGGGACATATGGGACGCCTAGGACGTCTGGGACGTTAAGGACATATGGGACATCTAGGACGTCTGAGACGTTAAGGACATATGGGACATTTAGGACGCCTGGGACATTAGGGACATATGGGACATATGGGACATCTGGGACGTCTAGGACGTTAGGGACATATGGGACATCTGGGACGTCTGGGACGTTAAGCACATATGGGGCATCTAGGACGTCTGGGACGCTAGGGTCATATGGGACATCTGGGACGTCTGGGACGTTAGGGACAATAGGATATTTAGGACGTCTGGGACGTTAGGGACATATGGGACATCTAGAACGTCTGGGACGTCTGGAAAGTTAGAAACATACGGGACAGCTGGGACGTCTGGGACATTAGGGACATATAAGACATTTACGACGTCTGGGACGTTAGGGACATATGGAACATCTAGGACGCCTGGGACATAAGGGACATATGAGACATATGGGATATCTGGGACGTCTGGGACGTTAAGGACATATGGGACATCTAGGACGTCTGGGACATTAGGGTCATATGGGTCATAAGGGACATCTAGGACGCCTGGGACATTAGGGACATGTAGAACGTATAGGACATCTGGGGCGTCTTGGACGTCTGAAACGTTAGGGACATATAGGACATTTAGGACGTCTGGGACGTTAGGGAAATATGGAACATTTAGGACGCCTGGGACATTAGGGACATATGGAACATCTGGGACTTCTGAAACGTTAAGGACATATGGGACATCTAGGACGTCTGGGACGTCTAGGACGTCTGGGACGTTAAGGACATATGGGACATTTAGGACGCCTGGGACAATAGGGACATATGGGACATCTGGGACGCCTGGAACATTAGGGACATATGGGACATATGAGACATCTGGGACGCCTGGGACGTTAGGGACATATAAAACATCTAGGACGTCTGGGACGTTAAGGACATATGGGACATTTAAGACGCCTGCAACATTAGAGACATATGGGACATATGGGACATCTGCGACGTCTGGTACGTTAAGGACATATGGGACATCTAGGACGTCTGGGACGTCTGGGACGTTAAGGACATATGGAACATTTAGGACGCCTGGGACATTAGGGACATCTAGGGCGCCTGGGACATTAGGGACATATGGGACATATGGGACATCTGGGACGCCTGGGACGTTAGGGACATATAAGACATCTAGGACGTCTGGGACGTTAAGGACATATGGGACATTTAGGACGCCTGCAACATTAGAGACATATGGGACATATGGGACATCTGCGACGTCTGGTACGTTAAAGACATATGGGATATCTAGGACGTCTGAGACGTCTGGGACGTTAAGGACATATGGGACATTTAGGTCGACTGGGACATTAGAGACATATGGGACATATGGGACATCTGGGACGTCTGGGACGTTAGGGACATATGGGACATCTAGGACGTCTGGGACGTCTGAGACGTTAAGGACATATAGGACATTTAGGACGCCTAGGACATTAGGGACATATGGGACATATGGGACATCTGGGACGCCTGGGACATTAGGGACATTTGGGATATATGGGACATCAGGGTCGTCTGGGACGGTAGGGACATATGTGACATCTGGGACGTCTGGAACGTTAAGGACATATGGAACATCTAGGACGTCTAGGACGTTAGGGACATATGGGACATCTGGGACGTCTGGGACATTAGGGACATATGGGACATACGGGACATCTACGACGTCTGGGACGCTAGGGACATATGGGACATCTGAGACGTCTGGAACGTTAAGAGCATATGGGATATCTAGGACGTCTGGGACGTCTGGTACGATAAGGAAATATGGAACATTTAGGATGCCTGGGACATTAGGGACATATGGGACATATGGGACATCTGGGACGTCTGGGACGTCTGGGACGTTAGGGACATATAGGACATCTAGGACGTCTGGGATTTTAAGGACATATGGGACGTCTAGGACGTCTGGGACGTTAAGGACATATGGAACATCTAGGACGTCTGAGACGTTAAGGACATATGGGACATTTAGGACGCCTGGGACATTAGGGACATATGGGACATATGGGACATCTGGGACGTCTGAGACGTTAGGGACATATGGGACATCTGGCACGTCTGGGACGTTAAGGACATATGGGACATCTAGGACGTCTCGGACATTAGGGCCATATGGGTCATATGGGACAGCTGGGCCTTCTGGGACATTAGGGACATATAAGACATTTACGACGTCTGGGACATTAGGGACATATGGGACATATGGGACATCTGGGACGTCTGAGACGTTAGGGACATATGGGACATCTGGGACGTCTGGGACGTTAAGGACATATGGGAAATCTAGGACGTCTGGGACATTAGGGCCATATGGGTCATATGGGACATCTAGGACGCCTGGGACATTAGGGACATGTAGAACGTATAGGACATCTGTGGCGTCTTGGACGTCTGGGACGTTAGGGACATATAGGACATCTAAGACGTCTGGGGCGTTATCGACATATGGGACATTTAGGACGTCTGGGACGTTAGTGAAATATGGAACATCTAGGACGCCTGGGACATTAGGGACATATGGAACATCTGAGACTTCTGAAACGTTAAGGACATATGGGACATCTAGGACGTCTGGGACGTCTAGGACGTCTGAGACGTTAAGGACATATGGGACATTTAGGACGCCTGGAACAATAGGGACATATGGGACATCTGGGACGCCTGGGACATTAGGGACATATGGGACATATGGGACATCTGGGACGCCTGGGACGTTAGAGACATATAGTACCTCTAGGACGTCTAGGACGTTAAGGACATATGGGACATTTAGGACGCCTGCAACATTAGAGACATATGGGACATATGGGACATCTGCGACGTCTTGTACGTTAAGGACATATGGGACATCTAGGACGTCTGAGACGTCTGGGACATTAAGGACATATGGGTCATTTAGGACGCCTGGGACATTAGGGACATCTGGGGCGCCTGGGACATTAGGGACATATGGGACATATGGGACATCTGGGACGCCTGGGACGTTAGGGACATATAAGACATTTAGGACGTCTGGGACGTTAAGGACATATGGGACATTTAGGACGCCTGCAACATTAGAGACATATGGGACATATGGGACATCTGCGACGTCTGGTACGTTAAGGACATATGGGACATCTAGGACGTCTGGGACGTCTGGGACGTTAAGGACATATGGGACATTTAGGACGCCTGGGACATTAGGGACATCTGGGGCGCCTGGGACATTAGGGACATATGGGACATATGGGACATCTGGGACGCCTGGGACGTTAGGGACATATAAGACATCTAGGACGTCTGGGACGTTAAGGACATACGCCTGCAACATTAGAGACATATGGGACATATGGGACATCTGCGACGTCTGGTACGTTAAGGACATATGGGACATCTAGGACGTCTGAGACGTCTGGGACGTTAGGGACATACGGGACAGCTGGGACGCCTGTAACGTTAGGGACATATGGGTCATTTAGGACGTCTGGGACGTTAGGGACATATGGAACATCTAAGACGCCTGGGACATTAGGGACATATGGGACATATGAGACATAAGGGACATCTGGGACGTCTTGGACGTTAGGGACATATGGGACATCTGAGACGTCTGGGACGTTAAGGACATATGGGACATTTAGGACGTCAGGGACGTTAGGGACATATGGGACATCTGGGACGTCTGGGACGTTAGGGACATATGGGACATCTGGGACGTCTGGGACGTTAGGGACATATGGTTTATTTAATACGTCTGGGACGTTAGGGACATATGGAACATTTAGGACGCCTGGGACATTAGGGACATATGGGACATCTGGGACGTCTGGGACGTTAGAAACATATGGGACATCCGGGACGTCTGGGACGTTAAGGACATATGGGAAATCTAGGACGTCTGGGATGTCTGGGACGTTAATGACATATGGGACATTTAGGACGCCTGGGACATTAGGGACATATGGGACATATAGGACATCTGGGACGCCTGGGATATTAGAAACATATGGGACATCTGGCAGTCTGGGACGTCTGGAACGTTAGGGACATATAGGACATCTAGGACGTCTGGGGCGTTAGGGACATATGGGACATCTATGTCGTCTGAGACGTCTGACGCGTTAGGGACATACGGGACAGCTGGGACGTCTGGGACGTTAGAGACATATGGGACATTTAGGACGCCTGGGACATTAGGGACATATGGGACATATAGGACATCTGGGACGCCTGGGACGTTAGGGACATATGAAACATCTGGGACGTTTGGGACGTTAGGGATATATACGACATCTAGGACGTCTAGGACGTCTGGGACGTTAGGGACATATGGGTAATTCTAGGACGTCTGGGGTGTCTGGGACGTTAAGGACATATGGGACATTTAGGACGCCTGGGACATTAGGGACATATGGGACATATAGGACATCTGGGACGCCTGGGACATTAGGGACATATGGGACATCTGGGACGTCTGGGACGTTAGGGACATATGGGACATTTAAGACGTCTAGGACGTCTGGGACGTTAGGGACATATGGGAATTCTAGGACGTCTGGGGTGTCTGGGACGTTAAGGACATATGGGACATTTAGGACGCCTGGGACATTAGGGACATATGGGACATATAAAACATCTGGGACGCCTGGGACATTAGGGACATATGGGACATATGGGACATCTGGGACGCCTGGGACGTTAGGGACATATAAGACATTTAGGACGTCTGGGACGTTAAGGACATATGGGACATTTAGGACGCCTGCAACATTAGAGACATATGGGACATATGGGACATCTGCGACGTCTGGCACGTGAAGGACATATGGGACATCTAGGACGTCTGGGACGTCTGGGACGTTAAGGGACATATGGGACATATAGGACGCCTGGGACATTAGGGACATCTGGGGCGCCTGGGACATTAGGGGACATATGGGGACATATGGGACATCTGGGACGCCTGGGACGTTAGGGACATATAAGACATCTAGGACGTCTGGGACGTTAAGGACATATGGGACATTTAGGACGCCTGCAACATTAGAGACATATGGGACATATGGGACATCTGCGACGTCTGGTACGTTAAGGACATATGGGACATCTAGGACGTCTGAGACGTCTGGGACGTTAGGGACATACGGGACAGCTGGGACGCCTGTAACGTTAGGGACATATGGGTCATTTAGGACGTCTGGGACGTTAGGGACATATGGAACATCTAAGACGCCTGGGACATTAGGGACATATGGGGACATATGAGACATAAGGGACATCTGGGACGTCTTGGACGTTAGGGATATATGGGACATCTGAGACGTCTGGGACGTTAAGGACATATGGGACATTTAGGACGTCAGGACGTCAGGGACGTTAGGGACATATGGGACATCTGGGACGTCTGGGACGTTAGGGACATATGGGAGATCTGAAACGTCTGGGACGTTAAGGACATGTAGGACATCTACGACGTCTGGGACGTTTGGTACATATGGGACAACTAGGACGTCTGGGACGTCTGGTATGTTAGGGACATACGGGACAGCTGGGACGTCTGGGACGTTAAGGACATATGGTTTATTTAATACGTCTGGGACGTTAGGGACATATGGAACATTTAGGACGCCTGGGACATTAGGGACATATGGGACATCTGGGACGTCTGGGACGTTAGAAACATATGGGACATCCGGGACGTCTGGGACGTTAAGAATATATGGGAAATCTAGGACGTCTGGGATGTCTGGGACGTTAATGACATATGGGACATTTAGGACGCCTGGGACATTAGGGACATATGGGACATATAGGACATCTGGGACGCCTGGGATATTAGAAACATATGGGACATCTGGCAGTCTGGGACGTCTGGAACGTTAGGGACATATAGGACATCTAGGACGTCTGGGGCGTTAGGGACATATGGGACATCTATGTCGTCTGGGACGTCTGACGCGTTAGGGACATACGGGACAGCTGGGACGTCTGGGACGTTAGAGACATATGGGACATTTAGGACGCCTGGGACATTAGGGACATATGGGACATATAGAACATCTGGGACGCCTGGGACATTAGGGACATATGGGACATCTGGGACGTTTGGGACGTTAGGGATATATACGACATCTAGGACGTCTAGGACGTCTGGGACGTTAGGGACATATGGGAATTCTAGGACGTCTGGGGTGTCTGGGACGTTAAGGACATATGGGACATTTAGGACGCCTGGGACATTAGGGACATATGGGACATATAGGACATCTGGGACGCCTGGGACATTAGGGACATATGGGACATCTGGGACGTCTGGGACGTTAGGGACATATGGGACATTTAAGACGTCTAGGACGTCTGGGACGTTAGGGACATATGGGAATTCTAGGACGTCTGGGGTGTCTGGGACGTTAAGGACATATGGGACATTTAGGACGCCTGGGACATTAGGGACATATGGGACATATAAAACATCTGGGACGCCTTGGACATTAGGGACATATGGGACATCTGGGACGCCTGGGACATTAGGGACATATGGGACATCTGGGACGTCTGGGACATTAGGAACATATGGGACATATAGAACATCTGGAACGTCTGGGACATTAGGGACATATGGGACATATAGGACGTCTAGGACGTCTGGGACGTTAGGGACATATGGGAATTCTAGGAGGTCTGGGGTGTCTGGGACGTTAAGGACATATGGGACATTTAGGACGCCTGGGGCATTAGGGACATATGGGACATATAGGACATCTGGGACGCCTGGGACATTAGGGACATATGGGACATCTGGGACGCCTGGGACATTAGAGACATATGGGTCATCTGGGACGTCTGGGACATTAGGGACATATGGGACAGCTGGGACGTCTGGGACGTTAGGAACATATGGGACATTTAAGACGTCTGGGACGTTAGGGACATATGGGACATATGGGACATCTGGGAAGTTTGGGACGTTAGGAACATATGGGACATCTGGGACGTCTGGGACGTTAGGGACATATGGGACATCTAGGACGTCTGGGACGTCTGGGACGTTAAGGACATATGGGACATTTAGGACGCCTGGGACATTAGGGACATAGGGGACATCTGGGACATCTGGGACGCCTGGGACATTAGGGACATATGGGACATCTAGGACGCTTGGGACGTCTGGGACGTTAAGAACATATGGGGCATTTAAGACGCCTGGGACATTAGGGACATATAAGACATATGGGCTATCTGGCACGCCTGGGACATTCGGGACATATGGGACATATGGGACATTTGGGACGTCTGGGACGTTAGGGACATCTTGGACATTTAGGACGTCTGGGACGTACAGGACATATGGAACATCTAGGACGCCAAGACATTAGGGACATATGGTACATATGGGACATCTGGGACGTCTGGGACGTTAGGGACATATGGGACATCTGGGACGTCTGGGACGTTAGGGACATCTTGGACATTTAGGACGTCTGGGACGTACGGGACATATGGAACATCTAGGACGCCAAGACATTAGGGACATATGGTACATATGGGACATCTGGGACATCTGGGACGTTAGGGACATATGGGACATCTGGCACGTCTGGGACGTTAAGGACATATGGGACATCTAGGACGCTTGGGACGTCTGGGACGTTAAGAACATATGGGGCATTTAAGACGCCTGGGACATTAGGGACATATAAGACATATGGGCTATCTGGCACGCCTGGGACATTAGGGACATATGGGACATATGGGACATTTGGGACGTCTGGGATGTTAGGAACGTAAGGGGCATTTAGGACGTCTGGGACGTTAGGGACATATGGAACATCTAAGACGCATGGGACATTAGGGACATATGGGACATATGGGACATCTGGGAAGTCTGGGACATTAGGGTCATATAGGACATATGGAACATCTGGAACCTCTGGGACGTTAAGGACATATGGGACATCTGGGACGTCTGGGATGTTAGGGACATATGGGACATCTGGGACGTCTGGTACGATAAGGACATATGGAACATTTAGGACGCCTGGGACATTAGGAACATATGGGACATATGGGACATCTGGGACGCCTGGGACATTAGGAACATATAGGACATATGGGACATCTGGGACGTCTGGGACGTCTGGGACGTTAGGGACATATAGGACATCTAGGACGTCTGGGACGTTAGGGACATATGGGACGCCTAGGACGTCTGGGACGTTAAGGACATATGGGACATCTAGGACGTCTGAGACGTTAAGGACATATGGGACATTTAGGACGCCTGGGACATTAGGGACATATGGGACATATGGGACATCTGGGACGTCTAGGACGTTAGGGACATATGGGACATCTGGGTCGTCTGGGACGTTAAGCACATATGGGGCATCTAGGACGTCTGGGACGCTAGGGACATATGGGACATCTGGGACGTCTGGGACGTTAGGGACATATGAGACATCTGGGACGTCTGGGACGTTAGGGACATAAGGATATTGAGGACGTCTGGGACGTTAGGGACATATGGGACATCTAGAACGTCTGGGACGTCTGGAAAGTTAGAAACATACAGGACAGCTGGGACGTCTGGGACATTAGGGACATATAAGACATTTACGACGTCTGGGACGTTAGGGACATATGGAACATCTAGGACGCCTGGGACATTAGGGACATAGGGGACATCTGGGACATCTGGGACGCCTGGGACATTAGGGACATATGGGACATCTAGGACGCTTGGGACGTCTGGGACGTTAAGAACATATGGGGCATTTAAGACGCCTGGGACATTAGGGACATATAAGACATATGGGCTATCTGGCACGCCTGGGACATTAGGGACTTATGGGACATATGGGACATTTGGGACGTCTGGGACGTTAGGGACATCTTGGACATTTAGGACGTCTGGGACGTACGGGACATATGGAACATCTAGGACGCCAAGACATTAGGGACATATGGTACATATGGGACATCTGGAACGTCTGGGACGTTAGGGACATATGGGACATCTGAGACGTCTGGGACGTTAGGGACATCTTGGACATTTAGGACGTCTGGGACGTACGGGACATATGGAACATCTAGGACGCCAAGACATTAGGGACATATGGTACATATGGGACATCTGGAACGTCTGGGACGTTAGGGACATATGGGACATCTGGGACGTCTGGGACGTTAAGGACATATGGGACATCTAGGACGCTTGGGACGTCTGGGACGTTAAGAACATATGGGGCATTTAAGACGCCTGGGACATTAGGGACATATATGACATATGGGCTATCTGGCACGCCTGGGACATTAGGGACATATGGGACATATGGGACATTTGGGACGTCTGGGATGTTAGGAACGTAAGGGGCATTTAGGACGTCTGGGACGTTAGGGACATATGGAACATCTAAGACGCATGGGACATTAGGGACATATGGGACATATGGGACATCTGGGAAGTCTGGGACATTAGGGACATATAGGACATATGGAACATCTGGAACCTCTGGGACGTTAAGGACATATGGGACATCTGGGACGTCTGGGATGTTAGGGACATATGGGACATCTGGGACGTCTGGTACGATAAGGACATATGGAACATTTAGGATGCCTGGGACATTAGGAACATATGGGACATATGGGACATCTGGGACGCCTGGGACATTAGGAACATATGGGACATATGGGACATCTGGGACGTCTGGGACGTCTGGGACGTTAGGGACATATAGGACATCTAGGACGTCTGGGACGTTAGGGACATATGGGACGCCTAGGACGTCTGGGACGTTAAGGACATATGGGACATCTAGGACGTCTGAGACGTTAAGGACATATGGGACATTTAGGACGCCTGGGACATTAGGGACATATGGGACATATGGGACATCTGGGACGTCTAGGACGTTAGGGACATATGGGACATCTGGGACGTCTGGGACGTTAAGCACATATGGGGCATCTAGGACGTCTGGGACGCTAGGGACATATGGGACATCTGGGACGTCTGGGACGTTAGGGACATATGAGACATCTGGGACGTCTGGGACGTTAGGGACAATAGGATATTTAGGACGTCTGGGACGTTAGGGACATATGGGACATCTAGAACTTCTGGGACGTCTGGAAAGTTAGAAACATACGGGACAGCTGGGACGTCTGGGATATTAGGGACATATAAGACATTTACGACGTCTGGGACGTTAGGGACATATGGAACATCTAGGACGCCTGGGACATAAGGGACATATGGGACATATGGGACATCTGGGACGTCTGGGACGTTAAGGACATATGGGACATCTAGGACGTCTGGAACATTAGGGCCATATGGGTCATAAGGGACATCTAGGACGCCTGGGACATTAGGGACATGTAGAACGTATAGGACATCTGGGGCGTCTTGGACGTCTGAAACGTTAGGGACATATAGGACATTTAGGACGTCTGGGGCGTTATCGACATATGGGACATTTAGGACGTCTGGGACGTTAGGGAAATATGGAACATCTAGGACGCCTGGGACATTAGGGACATATGGAACATCTGGGACTTCTGAAACGTTAAGGACATATGGGACATCTAGGACGTCTGGGACGTCTAGGACGTCTGGGACGTTAAGGACATATGGGACATTTAGGACGCCTGGGACAATAGGGACATATGGGACATCTGGGACGCCTGGAACATTAGGAACATATGGGACATATGAGACATCTGGGACGCCTGGGACGTTAGGGACATATAAAACATCTAGGACGTCTGGGACGTTAAAGACATATGGGACATTTAAGACGCCTGCAACATTAGAGACATATGGGACATATGGGACATCTGCGACGTCTGGTACGTTAAGGACATATGGGACATCTAGGACGTCTGGGACGTCTGGGACGTTAAGGACATATGGAACGTTTAGGACGCCTGGGACATTAGGGACATCTAGGGCGCCTGGGACATTAGGGACATATGGGACATATGGGACATCTGGGACGCCTGGGACGTTAGGGACATATAAGACATCTAGGACGTCTGGGACGTTAAGGACATATGGGACATTTAGGACGCCTGCAACATTAGAGACATATCGGACATATGGGACATCTGCGACTTCTGGTACGTTAAAGACATATGGGACATCTAGGACGTCTGAGACGTCTGGGACGTTAAGGACATATGGGACATTTAGGTCGACTGGGACATTAGAGACATATGGGACATATGGGACATCTGGGACGTCTGGGACGTTAGGGACATATGGGACATCTAGGACGTCTGGAACGTCTGAGACGTTAAGGACATATAGGACATTTAGGACGCCTGGGACATTAGGGACATATGGGACATATGGGACATCTGGGACGCCTGGGACATTAGGGACATTTGGGATATATGGGACATCAGGGTCGTCTGGGACGGTAGGGACATATGTGACATCTGGGACGTCTGGAACGTTAAGGACATATGGAACATCTAGGACGTCTAGGACGTTAGGGACATAGGGGACAGTTGGGACGTCTGGGACGGTAGGGACATATGGGACATCTGGGACGTCTGGGACATTAGGAACATATGGGACATACGGGACATCTACGACGTCTGGGACGCTAGGGACATATGGGACATCTGGGACGTCTGGAACGTTAAGAGCATATGGGATATCTAGGACGTCTGGGACGTCTGGTACGATAAGGAAATATGGAACATTTAGAACGCCTGGGACATTAGGAACATATGGTACATATGGGACATCTGGAACGTCTGGGACGTCTGGGACGTTAGGGACATATAGGACATCTAGGACGTCTGGGATTTTAAGGACATATGGGACGTCTAGGACGTCTGGGACGTTGACATATGGGACATCTAGGACGTCTGAGACTGTAAGGACATATGGGACATTTAGGACGCCTGGGACATTAGGGACATATGGGACATATGGGACATCTGGGACGTCTGAGACGTTAGGGACATATGGGACATCTGGCACGTCTGGGACGTTAAGGACATATGGGACATCTAGGACGTCTGGGACATTAGGGCCATATGGGTCATATGGGACAGCTGGGCCTTCTGGGACATTAGGGACATATAAGACATTTACGACGTCTGGGACATTAGGGACATATGGGACATATGGGACATCTGGGACGTCTGAGACGTTAGGGACATATGGGACATCTGGGACGTCTGGGACGTTAAGGACATATGGGAAATCTAGGACGTCTGGGACATTAGGGCCATATGGGTCATATGGGACATCTAGGACGCCTGGGACATTAGGGACATGTAGAACGTATAGGACATCTGTGGCGTCTTGGACGTCTGGGACGTTAGGGACATATAGGACATCTAGGACGTCTGGGGCGTTATCGACATATGGGACATTTAGGACGTCTGGGACGTTAGTGAAATATGGAACATCTAGGACGCCTGGGACATTAGGGACATATGGAACATCTGAGACTTCTGAAACGTTAAGGACATATGGGACATCTAGGACGTCTGGGACGTCTAGGACGTCTGAGACGTTAAGGACATATGGGACATTTAGGACGCCTGGAACAATAGGGACATATGGGACATCTGGGACGCCTGGGACATTAGGGACATATGGGACATATGGGACATCTGGGACGCCTGGGACGTTAGAGACATATAGTACCTCTAGGACGTCTAGGACGTTAAGGACATATGGGACATTTAGGACGCCTGCAACATTAGAGACATATGGGACATATGGGACATCTGCGACGTCTGGTACGTTAAGGACATATGGGACATCTAGGACGTCTGAGACGTCTGGGACATTAAGGACATATGGGTCATTTAGGACGCCTGGGACATTAGGGACATCTGGGGCGCCTGGGACATTAGGGACATATGGGACATATGGGACATCTGGGACGCCTGGGACGTTAGGGACATATAAGACATTTAGGACGTCTGGGACGTTAAGGACATATGGGACATTTAGGACGCCTGCAACATTAGAGACATATGGGACATATGGGACATCTGCGACGTCTGGTACGTTAAGGACATATGGGACATCTAGGACGTCTGGGACGTCTGGGACGTTAAGGACATATGGGACATTTAGGACGCCTGCGACATTAGGGACATCTGGGGCGCCTGGGACATTAGGGACATATGGGACATATGGGACGCCTGGGACGTTAGGGACATATAAGACATCTAGGACGTCTGGGACGTTAAGGACATATGGGACATTTAGGACGCCTGCAACATTAGAGACATATGGGACATATGGGACATCTGCGACGTCTGGTACGTTAAGGACATATGGGACATCTAGGACGTCTGAGACGTCTGGGACGTTAGGGACATACGGGACAGCTGGGACGCCTGTAACGTTAGGGACATATGGGTCATTTAGGACGTCTGGGACGTTAGGGACATATGGAACATCTAAGACGCCTGGAACATTAGGGACATATGGGACATATGGGACATCTGGGACGTCTGGGACGAAAAGGACATATATGACACCTAGGACGTCTGGGATGTTAAGGACATATGGGACATTTAGGTCGACTGGGACATTAGCGACATATGGGACATATGGGACATCTGGGACGTCTGGGACGTTAGGGACATATGGGACATCTAGGACGTCTGGGACGTCTGGGACGTTAGGGACATACGGGACAGCTGGGACGTCTGGGACGTTAGGGACATATGGGTCATTTAGGACGTCTGGGACGTTAGGGACATATGGAACATCTAAGACGCCTGGGACATTAGGGACATATGGGACATATGGGACATCTGGGACGTCTGGGACGTTAGGGAGATATAGGACATCTGGGACGTCTGGGACGTTAAGGACATATATGACACCTAGGACGTCTGGGACGTCTGGGACGTCTGGGACGTCTGGGACGTCTGGGACGTTAAGGACATATGGGACATTTAGTACGCCTTGGACATTAAAGAAATATGGGACATATGGGACATCTGGGACGCCTGGGACATTAGGGACATATGGGACATATGAGACATAAGGGACATCTGGGACGTCTTGGACGTTAGGGACATATGGGACATCTGAGACGTCTGGGACGTTAAGGACATATGGGACATTTAGGACGTCAAGGACGTTAGGGACATATGGGACATCTGGGACGTCTGGGACGTTAGGGACATATGGGACATCTGAAACGTCTGGGACGTTAAGGACATGCAGGACATCTACGACGTCTGGGACGTTTGGTACATATGGGACAACTAGGACGTCTGGGACGTCTGGGATGTTAGGGACATACGGGACAGCTGGGACGTCTGGGACGTTAGGGACATATGGTTTATTTAATACGTCTGGGACGTTAGGGACATATGGAACATTTAGGACGCCTGGGACATTAGGGACATATGGGACATATGGGACATCTGGGACGTCTAGGACGTTAGAAACATATGGGACATCCGGGACGTCTGGGACGTTAAGGACATATGGGAAATCTAGGACGTCTGGGATGTCTGGGACGTTAATGACATATGGGACATTTAGGACGCCTGGGACATTAGGGACATATGGGACATATAGGACATCTGGGACGCCTGGGATATTAGAAACATATGGGACATCTGGCAGTCTGGGACGTCTGGAACGTTAGGGACATATAGGACATCTAGGACGTCTGGGGCGTTAGGGACATATGGGACATCTATGTCGTCTGGGACGTCTGACGCGTTAGGGACATACGGGACAGCTGGGACGTCTGGGACGTTAGAGACATATGGGACATTTAGGACGCCTGGGACATTAGGGACATATGGGACATATAGGACATCTGGGACGTTTGGGACGTTAGGGATATATACGACATCTAGGACGTCTAGGACGTCTGGGACGTTAGAGACATATGGGAATTCTAGGACGTCTGGGGTGTCTGGGACGTTAAGGACATATGGGACATTTAGGACGCCTGGGACATTAGGGACATATGGGACATATAGGACATCTGGGACGCCTGGGACATTAGGGACATATGGGACATCTGGGACGTCTGGGACGTTAGGGACATATGGGACATTTAAGACGTCTAGGACGTCTGTGACGTCTGGGACGTTAGGGACATATGGGAATTCTAGGACGTCTGGGGTGTCTGGGACGTTAAGGACATATGGGACATTTAGGACGCCTGGGACATTAGGGACATATGGGACATATAGGACATCTGGGACGCCTGGGACATTAGGGACATATGGGACATCTGGGACGTCTGGGACGTTAGGGACATATGGGACATTTAAGACGTCTAGGACGTCTGGGACGTTAGGGACATATGGGAATTCTAGGACGTCTGGGGTGTCTGGGACGTTAAGGACATATGGGACATTTAGGACGCCTGGGACATTAGGGACATATGGGACATATAGGACATCTGGGACGCCTGGGACATTAGGGACATATGGGACATCTGGGACGTCTGGGACGTTAGGGACATATGGGACATTTAAGACGTCTAGGACGTCTGGGACGTTAGGGACATATGGGAATTCTGGGACGTCTGGGGTGTCTGGGACGTTAAGGACATATGGGACATTTAGGACGCCTGGGACATTAGGGACATATGGGACATATAAAACATCTGGGACGCCTGGGACATTAGGGACATATGGGACATCTGGGACGCCTGGGACATTAGGGACATATGGGACATCTGGGACGTCTGGGACATTAGGGACATATGGGACATATAGGACATCTGGAACGTCTGGGACATTAGGGACATATGGGACATATAGGACGTCTAGGACGTCTGGGACGTTAGGGACATATGGGAATTCTAGGAGGTCTGGGGTGTCTGGGACGTTAAGGACATATGGGACATTTAGGACGCCTGGGACATTAGGGACATATGGGACATATAGGACATCTGGGACGTGTGGGACATTAGGGACATATGGGACATCTGGGACGCCTGGGACATTAGGGACATATGGGACATCTGGGACGTCTGGGACATTAGGGACATATGGGACAGCTGGGACGTCTGGGACGTTAGGAACATATGGGACATTTAAGACGTCTGGGACGTTAGGGACATATGGGACATATGGGACATCTGGGAAGTTTGGGACGTTAGGGACATATGGGACATCTGGGACGTCTGGGACGTTAGGGACATATGGGACATCTAGGACGTCTGGGACGTCTGGGACGTTAAGGACATATGGGACATTTAGGACGCCTGGGACATTAGGGACATAGGGGACATCTGGGACATCTGGGACGCCTGGGACATTAGGAACATATGGGACATCTAGTACGCTTGGGACGTCTGGGACGTTAAGAACATGTGGGGCATTTAAGACGCCTGGGACATTAGGGACATATAAGACATATGGGCTATCTGGCACGCCTGGGACATTAGGGACATATGGGACATATGGGACATTTGGGACGTCTGGGACGTTAGGGACATCTTGGACATTTAGGACGTCTGGGACGTACGGGACATATGGAACATCTAGGACGCCAAGACATTAGGGACATATGGTACATATGGGACATCTGGGACGTCTGGGACGTTAGGGACATATGGGACATCTGGGACGTCTGGGACGTTAGGGACATCTTGGACATTTAGGACGTCTGGGACGTACGGGACATATGGAACATCTAGGACGCCAAGACATTAGGGACATATGGTACATATGGGACATCTGGGACGTCTGGGACGTTACGGACATATGGGACATCTGGGACGTCTGGGACGTTAAGGACATATGGGACATCTAGGACGCTTGGGACGTCTGGGACGTTAAGAACATATGGGGCATTTAAGACGCCTGGGACATTAGGGACATATAAGACATATGGGCTATCTGGCACGCCTGGGACATTAGGGACATATGGGACATATGGGACATTTGGGACGTCTGGGATGTTAGGAACGTAAGGGGCATTTAGGACGTCTGGGACGTTAGGGACATATGGAACATCTAAGACGCATGGGACATTAGGGACATATGGGACATGTGGGACATCTGGGAAGTCTGGGACATTAGGGACATATAGGACATATGGAACATCTGGAACCTCTGGGACGTTAAGGACATATGGGACATCTGGGACGTCTGGGATGTTAGGGACATATGGGACATCTGGGACGTCTGGGACGTTAGGGACATATGGGACATCTAGGACGTCTGGGATGTCTGGGACGTTAAGGACATATGGGACATTTAGGACGCCTGGGACATTAGGGACATATGGGACATCTGGGACATCTGGGACGCCTGGGACATTAGGGACATATTGGACATATGGAACATCTGGAACCTCTGGGACGTTAAGGACATATGGGACATCTAGGACGCCTGGGACATCAGTGACATATAGGACATATGGGACATTTGGGACGCTTGGGACATTAGGACCATATGGGACATATGGGACATCTGGGACGTCTGGCACGTCTGGGACGTTAAGGACATATGGGACATCTAGGACGTCTGAGACGTTAAGGACATATGGGACATTTAGGACGCCTGGGACATTAGGGACATATGGGACATGTGGGACATCTGGGACGTCTGGGACGTTAAGGACATACGGGACAGCTGGGACGTCTGGGACGTTAAGAACATATAGGATATTTAGGACGTCTGGGACGGTAAGGACATATGGAACATCTAGGACGCCTGGGACATCAGTGACATATAGGACATATGGGACATTTGGGACGCTTGGGACATTAGGACCATATGGGACATATGGGACATCTGGGACGTCTGGCACGTCTGGGACGTTAAGGACATATGGGACATCTAGGACGTCTGAGACGTTAAGGACATATGGGGCATCTAGGACGTCTGGGACGCTAGAGACATATGGGACATCTGGGACGTCTGGGACGTTAGGGACATATGAGACATCTGGGACGTCTGGGATGTTAGGGACAATAGGACATTTAGGACGTCTGGGACGTTAGGGACATATGGGACATCTAGAACGTCTGGGACGTCTGGAAAGTTAGAAACATACGGGACAGCTGGGACGTCTGGGACATTAGGGACATATAAGACATTTACGACGTCTGGGACGTTAGGGACATATGGAACATCTAGGACGCCTGGGACATTAGGGACATATGGGACATATGGGACATCTGGGACGTCTGAGACGTTAGGGACATATGGGACATCTGGGACGTCTGGGACGTTAAGGACATATGGGACATCTAGGACGTCTGGAACATTAGGGCCATATGGGTCATATGGGCCATCTAGGACGCCTGGGACATTAGGGACATGTAGAACGTATAGGACATCTGGGGCGTCTTGGACGTCTGGGACGTTAGGGACATATAGGACATCTAGGACGTCTGGGGCGTTATCGACATATGGGACATTTAGGACGTCTGGGACTTTAGGGAAATATGGAATATCTAGGACGCCTGGGACATTAGGGACATATGGAACATCTGGGATTTCTGAAACGTTAAGGACATATGGGACATCTAGGACGTCTGGGACGTCTAGGACGTCTGGGACGTTAAGGACATATGGGACATTTAGGACGCCTGGGACAATAGGGACATATGGGACATCTGGGACGCCTGGAACATTAGGGACATATGGGACATATGGGACATCTGGGACGCCTGGGACGTTAGGGACATATAGGACATCTAGGACGTCTGGGACGTTAAGGACATATGGGACATTTAGGACGCCTGCAACATTAGAGGCATATGGGACATATGGGACATCTGCGACGTCTGGTACGTTAAGGACATATGGGACATCTAGGACGTCTGGGACGTCTGAGACGTTAAGGACATATGAAACATTTAGGACGCCTGGGACATTAGGGACATATGGGACATATGGGACATCTGGGACGCCTGGGACGTTAGGGACATATAAGACATCTAGGACGTCTGGGACGTTAAGGACATATTGGACATTTAGGACGCCTGCAACATTAGAGACATATGGGACATATGGGACATCTGCGACGTCTGATACGTTAAGCACATATGGGGCATCTAGGACGTCTGGGACGCTAGGGACATATGGGACGTCTGGGACGTTAGGGACATATGAGACATCTGGGACGTCTGGGACGTTAGAGACAATAGAACATTTAGGACGTCTGGGACGTTAGGGACATATGGGACATCTAGAACGTCTGGGACGCCTGGAAAGTTAGAAACATACGGGACAGCTAGGACGTCTGGGACATTAGGGACATATAAGACATTTACGACGTCTGGGACGTTAGGGACATATGGAACATCTAGGACGCCTGGGACATTAGGGACATATGGGACATATGGGACATCTGGGACGTCTGAGACGTTAGGGACATATGGGACATTTGGGACGTCTGGGACGTTAAGGACATATGGGACATCTTGGACGTCTGGGACATTAGGGCCATATGGGTCATATGGGACATCTAGGACGCCTGGGACATTAGGGACATGTAGAACGTATAGGACATCTGGGGCGTCTTGGACGTCTGGGACGTTAGGGACATATAGGACATCTAGGACGTCTGGGGCGTTATCGACATATGGGACATTTAGGACGTCTGGGACGTTAGGGAAATATGGAACATCTAGGACGCCTGGGACATTAGGGACATATGGAACATCTGGGACTTCTGAAACGTTAAGGACATATGGGACATCTAGGACGTCTGGGACGTCTAGGCCGTCTGGGACGTTAAGGACATATGGGACATTTAGGACGCCTGGGACAATAGGGACATATGGGACATCTGGGACGCCTGGGACATTAGGGACATATGGGACATATGGGACATCTGGGACGCCTGGGACGTTAGGGACATATACGACATCTAGGACGTCTGGGACGTTAAGGACATATGGGACATTTAGGACGCCTGCAACATTAGAGACATATGGGACATATGGGACATCTGCGACGTCTGGTACGTTAAGGAAATATGGGACATCTAGGACGTCTGGGACGTCTGGGACGTTAAAGACATATGGGACATTTAGGACGCCTGGGACAATAGGGACATCTGGGACGCCTGGGACATTAGGGACATATGGGACATATGGGACATCTGGGACGCCTGGGACGTTAGGGACATATAGGACATCTAGGACGTCTGGGACGTTAAGGACATATGGGACATTTAGGACGCCTGCAACTTTAGAGACATATGGGACATATGGGACATCTGCGACGTCTGGTACGTTACGGACATATGGAACATCTAGGACGTCTGAGACGTCTGGGACGTTAAGGACATATGCGACATTTAGGTCGACTGGGACATTAGGGACATATGGGACATATGGGACATCTGGGACGGCTGGGACGTTAGGGACATATGGGACGTCTGGGACGTCTGGGACGTTAGGGACATATAAGACATCTAGGACATCTGGGACGCCTGGGACATTAGGGACATATGGGACATCTGGCACGTCTGGGACGTCTGGGACGTTAGGGACATATAGGACATCTAGGACGTCTGGGACGTTAGGGACATATGGGACATCTAGGTCGTCTGGTACGTCTGACGCGTTAGGGACATACGGGACAGCTGGGACGTCTGGGACGTTAGGGACATATGGGACATTTAGGACGTCTGGGACGTACGGGACATATGGAACATCTAGGACGCCAAAACATTAGGGATATAAGGTACATATGGGACATCTGAGACGTCTGCGACGTTAGGGACATATGGGACATCTGGGACGTCTGGGACGTTAAGGACATATGGGACATCTAGGACGCCTGGGACGTCTGGGACGTTAAGAACATATGAGGCATTTAAAACGCCTGGGACATTAGGGACTTATGGGACATATGGGCTATCTGGCACGCCTGGGACATTAGGGACATATGGGACATTTGGGACGTCTGGGACGTCTTGGACGTTAGGGACATACGGGACAGCTGGGACGTCTGGGACGTTAGAGACATATGGGACATTTAGGACGTCTGGGACGTCTGGGACGTTAGGGACATTCGGGAAAGCTGGGACGTCTGGGACGTTAAGGACATATGGGACATCTGGGACGTCTGGGACGGTAAGGACATATGGGACATCTATGACGTCTGGGACGTCTGGGACGTTAAGGACATATGGGACATTTAAGACGCCTGGGACATTAGGGACATATGGGACATCTGGGACATTTGAAACGCTTGGGACATTAGGGACATATGAGACATATGGAACATCTGGGCCGTCTGGGACGTTAGGAACATATGGGACATCTGGGACGTCTGGGACGTTAAGGACATATGGGACATCTAGGACGTCTGGGACGTCTGGACGTTAAGGATATATGGGACATTTAGGACGCCTGGGACGTTAGGGACATATGGGACATGTGGGGCATCTGGGACGTCTGGGACGTTAAGGACATATGAGACATCTAGGACGTCTGGGACGTTAAGGACATATGGGACATTTAGGACGCCTGGGACATTATGGACATATGGGACATATGAGACATATAGGACGTCTGAGACGTTAGAGACATATGGGACATCTAGGACGTCTGGAACGTCTGGGACGTTAGGAACATACGAGACAGCTGGGACGTCTGGGACGTTAAGGACATATGGGACATTTAGGACATTTGGGACGGTAGGGACATATGAAACATCTAGGACGCCTGGGACATTATTGACATATGGGACATATGGGACATCTGGGACGTCTGGGACGTTAGGGACATATGGGACATCTGGGACGTCTGGGACGTTAAGGACATATGGGACATCTAGGACGTCTGGGACGTCTGGGACGTTAAAGACATATGGGACATTTAGGACACCTGGGACATTAGGGACATATGGGACATCTGGGACGCCTAAGACATTAGGGACATATGGGACATCTGGGACGCCTAAGAAATTAGGGACATATGGGACATATGAAACATCTGGGACGTCTGGGACGTTAGGGACATATGGAGCATCTAGGACGTCTGGGACGTCTGGGACGTTAGAGACATACGGGACAGCTGGGACGTCTGGGACATTAGAGACATATGGGACATTTAGGACGTCTGGAACGTCTGGGACGTTAGGGACATACGGGACAGCTGGGACGTCTGGGACGTTACAGACATATGGGTCATTTAAGACGTCTGGGACGTTAGGGACATATGGAACATTTAGGACGCCTGGGACATTAGGGACATATGGGACATATGGGACATCTGGGTCGTCTGGGACGTTAAGGACATATGAGACATCTGGGACGTCTGGGACGTTAAGGACATATGGGACATCTAGGACGTCTGGGACGTCTGGGACATTAAGGACATATGGGACATTTAGAACGCCTAGGACATTAGGGACATATGACACATATGGGACATCTGGGACACCTGGGACATTAAGGACATATGGGAGATATAGGACATCTGGGACGTCTAGGACGTTAGGAACATATGGGACATCTGGGACGTCTGGGACGTTAAGGACATATGGGACATTGAGGACGCCTGGGACGTCTGGGACGGTAAGGACACATGGGACATTTAGGACGCCTGGGACATTAGGGACATATGGGACATATGGGACATATGGGACATCTGGGACGTCTGGGACGTTTAGGACATATGGGACATCTAGGACGTCTGGGACGTCTGGGACGTTAAGGACATATGGGACATTCAAGACGCCTAGGACATTAGGGACCTGTGGGACATATGGGACATCTGGGACGCCTGGGACATTAGGGACATATAGGAAATATGGGACATCTGGGCCGTCTGGAACGTTAGGGACATATGGGACATCTGGGACGTCTGGGACGTTAAGGACATATGGGACATCTAGGACGTCTGGGACGCTAGACACATATGGGACATCTGGGAAGCCTGGGACGTTAAGAACATACGGGACATCTAGGACGTCTGGGACGTTAGACACATATGGGACATCTGGGACGTCTGGGATGTTAGGGACATATGGGACATCTAGGACGTCTGGGACGCTAGACACATCTGGGACATCTGGGACGTCTGGGACGTTAAGAACATACGGGGCATTTAAGACGCCTGGGACATTAGGGACATATAAGATATATGGGCTATCTGGCACGCCTGGGACATTAGGGACATATGGGACATATGGGATATTTGGGACGTCTGGGACGTCTGGGACGTTAGGGACATATAGGTCATCTAAGACATCTGCGAAGTTAGGGACATTTGGGCATCTAGGACGTCTGGGACGTCTGGGACGTTAGGGACATACGGAACAGCTGGGACGTCTGGGACGTTAGGAACGTAAGGGGCATTTAGGACGTCTGGGACGTTAGGGACATATGGAACATCTAAGACGCCTGGGACATTAGGGACATATGGGACATGTGGGACATCTGGGAAGTTTGGGACGTTAGAGACATATGAGACATCTGGGACGTCTGGGACGTTAAGGACATATGGGACATTTAGGACGCCTGGGACATTAGGGACATATGGGACATCTGGGACATCTGGGACGCCTGAATCAATAGGGACATATGGGACATATGGAACATCTGGGACGTCTGTGACGTTAGGGACATATGGGACATCTGGGACGTCTGGGACGTTAAGGACATATGGGACATCTAGGACGTCTGGGACGTCTGGACGTTAAGGACATATGGGACATTTAGACGCCTGGGACATTAGGGACATATGGGACATGTGGGACATCTGGGACGTTAGAGACAATAGAACATTTAGGACGTCTGGGACGTTAGGGACATATGGGACATCTAGAACGTCTGGGACGCCTGGAAAGTTAGAAACATACGGGACAGCTAGGACTTCTGGGACATTAGGGACATATAAGACATTTACGACGTCTGGGACGTTAGGGACATATGGAACATCTAGGACGCCTGGGACATTAGGGACATATGGGACATATGGGACATCTGGGACGTCTGAGACATTAGGGACATATGGGACATTTGGGACGTCTGGGACGTTAAGGACATATGGGACATCTTGGACGTCTGGGACATTAGGGCCATATGGGTCATATGGGACATCTAGGACGCCTGGGACATTAGGGACATGTAGAACGTATAGGACATCTGGGGCGTCTTGGACGTCTGGGACGTTAGAGACATATAGGACATCTAGGACGTCTGGGGCGTTATCGACATATGGGACATTTAGGACGTCTGGGACGTTAGGGAAATATGGAACATCTAGGACGCCTGGGACATTAGGGACATATGGAACATCTCGGACATCTGAAACGTTAAGGACATATGGGACATCTAGGACGTCTGGGACGTCTAGGCCGTCTGGGACGTTAAGGACATATGGGACATTTAGGACGCCTGGGACAATAGGGACATATGGGACATCTGGGACGCCTGGGACATTAGGGACATATGGGACATATGGGACATCTGGGACGCCTGGGACGTTAGGGACATATACGACATCTAGGACGTCTGGGACGTTAAGGACATATGGGACATTTAGGACGCCTGCAACATTAGAGACATATGGGACATATGGGACATCTGCGACGTCTGGTACGTTAAGGAAATATGGGACATCTAGGACGTCTGGGACGTCTGGGACGTTAAAGACATATGGGACATTTAGGACGCCTGGGACAATAGGGACATCTGGGACGCCTGGGACATTAGGGACATATGGGACATATGGGACATCTGGGACGCCTGGGACGTTAGGGACATATAGGACATCTAGGACGTCTGGGACGTTAAGGACATATGGGACATTTAGGACGCCTGCAACATTAGAGACATATGGGACATATGGGACATCTGCGACGTCTGGTACGTTACGGACATATGGGACATCTAGGACGTCTGAGACGTCTGGGACGTTAAGGAAATATGCGACATTTAGTTCGACTGGGACATTAGGGACATATGGGACATATGGGCTATCTGGCACGCCTGGGACATTAGGGACATATGGGACATATGGGACATTTGGGACGTCTGGGATGTTAGGAACGTAAGGGGCATTTAGGACGTCTGGGACGTTAGGGACATATGGAACATCTAAGACGCATGGGACATTAGGGACATATGGGACATGTGGGACATCTGGGAAGTCTGGGACATTATGGACATATAGGACATATGGAACATCTGGAACCTCTGGGACGTTAAGGACATATGGGACATCTGGGACGTCTGGGATGTTAGGGACATATGGGACATCTGGGACGTCTGGGACGTTAGGGACATATGGGACATCTAGGACGTCTGGGATGTCTGGGACGTTAAGGACATATGGGACATTTAGGACGCCTGGGACATTAGGGACATATGGGACATCTGGGACATCTGGGACGCCTGGGACATTAGGGACATATTGGACATATGGAACATCTGGAACCTCTGGGACGTTAAGGACATATGGGACATCTGGGACGTCTGGGACGTTAAGGACATATGGGACATTTAGGACGCCTGGGACATTAGGGACATATGGGACATGTGGGACATCTGGGACGTCTGGGACGTTAAGGACATACGGGACAGCTGGGACGTCTGGGACGTTAAGAACATATAGGATATTTAGGACGTCTGGGACGGTAAGGACATATGGAACATCTAGGACGCCTGGGACATCAGTGACATATAGGACATATGGGACATTTGGGACGCTTGGGACATTAGGACCATATGGGACATATGGGACATCTGGGACGTCTGGCACGTCTGGGACGTTAAGGACATATGGGACATCTAGGACGTCTGAGACGTTAAGGACATATGGGACATTTAGGACGCCTGGGACATTAGGGACATACGGGACATATGGGACATCTGGGACGTCTAGGACGTTAGGGACATATGGGACATCTGGGACGTCTGGGACGTTAACCACATATGGGGCATCTAGGACGTCTGGGACGCTAGAGACATATGGGACATCTGGGACGTCTGGGACGTTAGGGACATATGAGACATCTGGGACGTCTGGGATGTTAGGGACAATAGGACATTTAGGACGTCTGGGACGTTAGGGACATATGGGACATCTAGAACGTCTGGGACGTCTGGAAAGTTAGAAACATACGGGACAGCTGGGACGTCTGGGACATTAGGGACATATAAGACATTTACGACGTCTGGGACGTTAGGGACATATGGAACATCTAGGACGCCTGGGACATTAGGGACATATGGGACATATGGGACATCTGGGACGTCTGAGACGTTAGGGACATATGGGACATCTGGGACGTCTGGGACGTTAAGGACATATGGGACATCTAGGACGTCTGGAACATTAGGGCCATATGGGTCATATGGGCCATCTAGGACGCCTGGGACATTAGGGACATGTAGAACGTATAGGACATCTGGGGCGTCTTGGACGTCTGGGACGTTAGGGACATATAGGACATCTAGGACGTCTGGGGCGTTATCGACATATGGGACATTTAGGACGTCTGGGACTTTAGGGAAATATGGAATATCTAGGACGCCTGGGACATTAGGGACATATGGAACATCTGGGATTTCTGAAACGTTAAGGACATATGGGACATCTAGGACGTCTGGGACGTCTAGGACGTCTGGGACGTTAAGGACATATGGGACATTTAGGACGCCTGGGACAATAGGGACATATGGGACATCTGGGACGCCTGGAACATTAGGGACATATGGGACATATGGGACATCTGGGACGCCTGGGACGTTAGGGACATATAGGACATCTAGGACGTCTGGGACGTTAAGGACATATGGGACATTTAGGACGCCTGCAACATTAGAGGCATATGGGACATATGGGACATCTGCGACGTCTGGTACGTTAAGGACATATGGGACATCTAGGACGTCTGGGACGTCTGAGACGTTAAGGACATATGAAACATTTAGGACGCCTGGGACATTAGGGACATATGGGACATATGGGACATCTGGGACGCCTGGGACGTTAGGGACATATAAGACATCTAGGACGTCTGGGACGTTAAGGACATATTGGACATTTAGGACGCCTGTAACATTAGAGACATATGGGACATATGGGACATCTGCGACGTCTGGTACGTTAAGCACATATGGGGCATCTAGGACGTCTGGGACGCTAGGGACATATGGGACGTCTGGGACGTTAGGGACATATGAGACATCTGGGACGTCTGGGACGTTAGAGACAATAGAACATTTAGGACGTCTGGGACGTTAGGGACATATGGGACATCTAGAACGTCTGGGACGCCTGGAAAGTTAGAAACATACGGGACAGCTAGGACGTCTGGGACATTAGGGACATATAAGACATTTACGACGTCTGGGACGTTAGGGACATATGGAACATCTAGGACGCCTGGGACATTAGGGACATATGGGACATATGTGACATCTGGGACGTCTGAGACGTTAGGGACATATGGGACATTTGGGACGTCTGGGACGTTAAGGACATATGGGACATCTTGGACGTCTGGGACATTAGGGCCATATGGGTCATATGGGACATCTAGGACGCCTGGGACATTAGGGACATGTAGAACGTATAGGACATCTGGGGCGTCTTGGACGTCTGGGACGTTAGGGACATATAGGACATCTAGGACGTCTGGGGCGTTATCGACATATGGGACATTTAGGACGTCTGGGACGTTAGGGAAATATGGAACATCTAGGACGCCTGGGACATTAGGGACATATGGAACATCTGGGACTTCTGAAACGTTAAGTACATATGGGACATCTAGGACGTCTGGGACGTCTAGGCCGTCTGGGACGTTAAGGACATATGGGACATTTAGGACGCCTGGGACAATAGGGACATATGGGACATCTGGGACGCCTGGGACATTAGGGACATATGGGACATATGGGACATCTGGGACGCCTGGGACGTTAGGGACATATACGACATCTAGGACGTCTGGGACGTTAAGGACATATGGGACATTTAGGACGCCTGCAACATTAGAGACATATGGGACATATGGGACATCTGCGACGTCTGGTACGTTAAGGAAATATGGGACATCTAGGACGTCTGGGACGTCTGGGACGTTAAAGACATATGGGACATTTAGGACGCCTGGGACAATAGGGACATCTGGGACGCCTGGGACATTAGGGACATATGGGACATATGGGACATCTGGGACGCCTGGGACGTTAGGGACATATAGGACATCTAGGACGTCTGGGACGTTAAGGACATATGGGACATTTAGGACGCCTGCAACATTAGAGACATATGGGACATATGGGACATCTGCGACGTCTGGTACGTTACGGACATATGGGACATCTAGGACGTCTGAGACGTCTGGGACGTTAAGGACATATGCGACATTTAGGTCGACTGGGACATTAGGGACATATGGGACATATGGGACATCTGGGACGGCTGGGACGTTAGGGACATATGGGACGTCTGGGACGTCTGGGACGTTAGGGACATATAAGACATCTAGGACATCTGGGACGCCTGGGACATTAGGGACATATGGGACATCTGGCACGTCTGGGACGTCTGGGACGTTAGGGACATATAGGACATCTAGGACGTCTGGGACGTTAGGGACATATGGGACATCTAGGTCGTCTGGTACGTCTGACGCGTTAGGGACATACGGGACAGCTGGGACGTCTGGGACGTTAGGGACATATGGGACATTTAGGACGTCTGGGACGTACGGGACATATGGAACATCTAGGACGCCAAAACATTAGGGATATAAGGTACATATGGGACATCTGAGACGTCCGCGACGTTAGGGACATATGGGACATCTGGGACGTCTGGGACGTTAAGGACATATGGGACATCTAGGACGCCTGGGACGTCTGGGACGTTAAGAACATATGAGGCATTTAAAACGCCTGGGACATTAGGGACTTATGGGACATATGGGCTATCTGGCACGCCTGGGACATTAGGGACATATGGGACATTTGGGACGTCTGGGACGTCTTGGACGTTAGGGACATACGGGACAGCTGGGACGTCTGGGACGTTAGAGACATATGGGACATTTAGGACGTCTGGGACGTCTGGGACGTTAGGGACATTCGGGACAGCTGGGACGTCTGGGACGTTAAGGACATATGGGACATCTGGGACGTCTGGGACGGTAAGGACATATGGGACATCTATGACGTCTGGGACGTCTGGGACGTTAAGGACATATGGGACATTTAAGACGCCTGGGACATTAGGGACATATGGGACATCTGGGACATTTGAAACGCTTGGGACATTAGGGACATATGAGACATATGGAACATCTGGGCCGTCTGGGACGTTAGGAACATATGGGACATCTGGGACGTCTGGGACGTTAAGGACATATGGGACATCTAGGACGTCTGGGACGTCTGGACGTTAAGGATATATGGGACATTTAGGACGCCTGGGACGTTAGGGACATATGGGACATGTGGGGCATCTGGGACGTCTGGGACGTTAAGGACATATGAGACATCTAGGACGTCTGGGACGTTAAGGACATATGGGACATTTAGGACGCCTGGGACATTATGGACATATGGGACATATGAGACATATAGGACGTCTGAGACGTTAGAGACATATGGGACATCTAGGACGTCTGGAACGTCTGGGACGTTAGGAACATACGAGACAGCTGGGACGTCTGGGACGTTAAGGACATATGGGACATTTAGGACATTTGGGACGGTAGGGACATATGAAACATCTAGGACGCCTGGGACATTATTGACATATGGGACATATGGGACATCTGGGACGTCTGGGACGTTAGGGACATATGGGACATCTGGGACGTCTGGGACGTTAAGGACATATGGGACATCTAGGACGTCTGGGACGTCTGGGACGTTAAAGACATATGGGACATTTAGGACACCTGGGACATTAGGGACATATGGGACATCTGGGACGCCTAAGACATTAGGGACATATGGGACATCTGGGACGCCTAAGAAATTAGGGACATATGGGACATATGGAACATCTGGGACGTCTGGGACGTTAGGGACATATGGAGCATCTAGGACGTCTGGGACGTCTGGGACGTTAGAGACATACGGGACAGCTGGGACGTCTGGGACATTAGAGACATATGGGACATTTAGGACGTCTGGAACGTCTGGGACGTTAGGGACATACGGGACAGCTGGGACGTCTGGGACGTTACAGACATATGGGTCATTTAAGACGTCTGGGACGTTAGGGACATATGGAACATTTAGGACGCCTGGGACATTAGGGACATATGGGACATATGGGACATCTGGGTCGTCTGGGACGTTAAGGACATATGAGACATCTGGGACGTCTGGGACGTTAAGGACATATGGGACATCTAGGACGTCTGGGACGTCTGGGACATTAAGGACATATGGGACATTTAGAACGCCTAGGACATTAGGGACATATGACACATATGGGACATCTGGGACACCTGGGACATTAAGGACATATGGGAGATATAGGACATCTGGGACGTCTAGGACGTTAGGAACATATGGGACATCTGGGACGTCTGGGACGTTAAGGACATATGGGACATTGAGGACGCCTGGGACGTCTGGGACGGTAAGGACACATGGGACATTTAGGACGCCTGGGACATTAGGGACATATGGGACATATGGGACATATGGGACATCTGGGACGTCTGGGACGTTTAGGACATATGGGACATCTAGGACGTCTGGGACGTCTGGGACGTTAAGGACATATGGGACATTCAAGACGCCTAGGACATTAGGGACCTGTGGGACATATGGGACATCTGGGACGCCTGGGACATTAGGGACATATAGGAAATATGGGACATCTGGGCCGTCTGGAACGTTAGGGACATATGGGACATCTGGGACGTCTGGGACGTTAAGGACATATGGGACATCTAGGACGTCTGGGACGCTAGACACATATGGGACATCTGGGAAGCCTGGGACGTTAAGAACATACGGGACATCTAGGACGTCTGGGACGTTAGACACATATGGGACATCTGGGACGTCTGGGATGTTAGGGACATATGGGACATCTAGGACGTCTGGGACGCTAGACACATCTGGGACATCTGGGACGTCTGGGACGTTAAGAACATACGGGGCATTTAAGACGCCTGGGACATTAGGGACATATAAGATATATGGGCTATCTGGCACGCCTGGGACATTAGGGACATATGGGACATATGGGATATTTGGGACGTCTGGGACGTCTGGGACGTTAGGGACATATAGGACATCTAAGACATCTGCGAAGTTAGGGACATTTGGGCATCTAGGACGTCTGGGACGTCTGGGACGTTAGGGACATACGGAACAGCTGGGACGTCTGGGACGTTAGGAACGTAAGGGGCATTTAGGACGTCTGGGACGTTAGGGACATATGGAACATCTAAGACGCCTGGGACATTAGGGACATATGGGACATGTGGGACATCTGGGAAGTTTGGGACGTTAGAGACATATGAGACATCTGGGACGTCTGGGACGTTAAGGACATATGGGACATTTAGGACGCCTGGGACATTAGGGACATATGGGACATCTGGGACATCTGGGACGCCTGAATCAATAGGGACATATGGGACATATGGAACATCTGGGACGTCTGTGACGTTAGGGACATATGGGACATCTGGGACGTCTGGGACGTTAAGGACATATGGGACATCTAGGACGTCTGGGACGTCTGGACGTTAAGGACATATGGGACATTTAGACGCCTGGGACATTAGGGACATATGGGACATGTGGGACATCTGGGACGTTAGAGACAATAGAACATTTAGGACGTCTGGGACGTTAGGGACATATGGGACATCTAGAACGTCTGGGACGCCTGGAAAGTTAGAAACATACGGGACAGCTAGGACTTCTGGGACATTAGGGACATATAAGACATTTACGACGTCTGGGACGTTAGGGACATATGGAACATCTAGGACGCCTGGGACATTAGGGACATATGGGACATATGGGACATCTGGGACGTCTGAGACATTAGGGACATATGGGACATTTGGGACGTCTGGGACGTTAAGGACATATGGGACATCTTGGACGTCTGGGACATTAGGGCCATATGGGTCATATGGGACATCTAGGACGCCTGGGACATTAGGGACATGTAGAACGTATAGGACATCTGGGGCGTCTTGGACGTCTGGGACGTTAGAGACATATAGGACATCTAGGACGTCTGGGGCGTTATCGACATATGGGACATTTAGGACGTCTGGGACGTTAGGGAAATATGGAACATCTAGGACGCCTGGGACATTAGGGACATATGGAACATCTGGGACATCTGAAACGTTAAGGACATATGGGACATCTAGGACGTCTGGGACGTCTAGGCCGTCTGGGACGTTAAGGACATATGGGACATTTAGGACGCCTGGGACAATAGGGACATATGGGACATCTGGGACGCCTGGGACATTAGGGACATATGGGACATATGGGACATCTGGGACGCCTGGGACGTTAGGGACATATACGACATCTAGGACGTCTGGGACGTTAAGGACATATGGGACATTTAGGACGCCTGCAACATTAGAGACATATGGGACATATGGGACATCTGCGACGTCTGGTACGTTAAGGAAATATGGGACATCTAGGACGTCTGGGACGTCTGGGACGTTAAAGACATATGGGACATTTAGGACGCCTGGGACAATAGGGACATCTGGGACGCCTGGGACATTAGGGACATATGGGACATATGGGACATCTGGGACGCCTGGGACGTTAGGGACATATAGGACATCTAGGACGTCTGGGACGTTAAGGACATATGGGACATTTAGGACGCCTGCAACATTAGAGACATATGGGACATATGGGACATCTGCGACGTCTGGTACGTTACGGACATATGGGACATCTAGGACGTCTGAGACGTCTGGGACGTTAAGGAAATATGCGACATTTAGTTCGACTGGGACATTAGGGACATATGGGACATATGGGACATCTGGGACGGCTGGGACGTTAGGGACATATGGGACATCTAGGACGTCTGGGACATCTGGGACGTTAGGGACATACGGGACAGCTGGGACGTCTGGGCCGTTAAGGACATATGGGACATTTAGGTCGACTGGGACATTAGGGACATATGGGACATATGGGACATCTGCGACGCCTGGGACGTTAGGGACATATGGTACATCTAAGACGCCTGGCACATTAGGGACATATGGGACATATGGGACATCTGGGATGTCTGGGACGTTAGGGAGATATAGGATATCTGGAACGTCTAGGACGTTATGGACATATATGGCACCTAGGACGTCTGGGACGTCTGGGACGTTAAGGACATATGGGACATTTAGTACGCCTTGGACATTAAAGACATATGGGACATATGGGACATCTGGGACGCCTGGAACATTAGGGACATATGGGACATATGAGACATAAGGGACATCTGGGACGTCTTGGACGTTAGGGACATATGGGACATCTAAGACGTCTGGGACGTTAAGGACATATGAGACATTTAGGACGTCAGGGACGTTAGGGACATATGGGACATCTGGGACGTCTGGGACGTTAGGGACATATGGGACATTCGGGACGTCTGGGACGTTAAGGACATATGGGAAATCTAGGACGTCTGGGATGTCTGGGACGTTAAGGACATCTGGGACACTTAGGTCGTCTGGGACGTACGGGACATATGGAACATCTAGGACGCCAAAACATTAGGGACATATGGTACATATGGGACATCTGAGACGTCTGCGACGTTAGGGATATAGGGGACATCTGGGACGTCTGGGACGTTAGGGACATTCGGGACAGCTGGGACGTCTGGGACGTTAAGGACATATGGGGCATCTGGGACGTCTGGGACGGTAAGGACATATGGGACATCTAGGACGTCTGGGACGTCTGGGACGTCTGGGACGTTAGGGACATATAAGACATCTAGGACATCTGGGACGCCTGGGACATTAGGAACATATGGGACATCTGGCACGTCTGGGACGTCTGGGACGTTAGGGACATATAGGACATCTAGGACGTCTGGGACGTTAGGGACATATGGGACATCTAGGTCGTCTGGTACGTCTGACGCGTTAGGGACATACGGGACAGCTGGGACGTCTGGGACGTTAGGGACATATGGGACAATTAGGACGTCTGGGACGTACGGGACATATGGAACATCTAAGACGCCAAAACATTAGGGACATAAGGTACATATGGGACATCTGAGACGTCTGCGACGTTAGGGACATATGGGACATCTGGGACGTCTGGGACGTTAAGGACATATGGGACATCTATGACGCCTGGGACGTCTGGGACGTTAAGAACATATGAGGCATTTAAAACGCCTGGGACATTAGGGACTTATGGGACATATGGGCTATCTGGCACGCCTGGGACATTAGGGACATATGGGACATTTGGGACGTCTGGGACGTCTTGGACGTTAGGGACATACGGGACAGCTGGGACGTCTGGGACGTTAGAGACATATGGGACATTTAGGACGTCTGGGACGTCTGGGACGTTAGGGACATTCGGGACAGCTGGGACGTCTGGTACGTTAAGGACATATGGGACATCTGGGACGTCTGGGACGGTAAGGACATATGGGACATCTAGGACGTCTGGGACGTCTGGGACGTTAAGGACATATGGGACATTTAAGAGGCCTGGGACATTAGGGACATATGGGACATCTGGGACATTTGAAACGCTTGGGACATTAGGGACATATGAGACATATGGAACATCTGGGCCGTCTGGGACGTTAGGAACATATGGGACATCTGGGACGTCTGGGACGTTAAGGACATATGGGACATCTAGGACGTCTGGGACGTCTGGACGTTTAGGACATATGGGACATTTAGGACGCCTGGGACGTTAGGGACATATGGGACATGTGGGGCATCTGGGACGTCTGGGACGTTAAGGACATATGAGACATCTAGGACGTCTGGGACGTTAAGGACGTATGGGACATTTAGGACGCCTGGGACATTATGGACATATGGGACATATGAGACATATAGGACGTCTGAGACGTTAGAGACATATGGGACATCTAGAACGTCTGGGACGTCTGGGACGTTAAAGACATATGGGACATTTAGGACATTTGGGACGGTAGGGACATATGAAACATCTAGGACGCCTGGGACATTATTGACATATGGGACATATGGGACATCTGGGACGTCTGGGACGTTAGGGACATATGGGACATCTGGGACGTCTGGGACGTTAAGGACATATCGGACATCTAGGACCTCTGGGACGTCTGGGACGTTAAAGACATATGGGACATTTAGGACACCTGGGACATTAGGGACATATGGGACATCTGGGACGCCTCAGACATTAGGGACATATGGGACATCTGGGACGCCTAAGAAATTAGGGACATATGGGACATATGGAACATCTGGGACGTCTGGGACGTTAGGGACATATGGAGCATCTAGGACGTCTGGGACGTCTGGGACGTTAGAGACATACGGGACAGCTGGGACGTCTGGGACATTAGAGACATATGGGACATTTAGGACGTCTGGAACGTCTGGGACGTTAGGGACATACGGGACAGCTGGGACGTCTGGGACGTTACAGACATATGGGTCATTTAAGACGTCTGGGACGTTAGGGACATATGGAACATTTAGGACGCCTGGGACATTAGGGACATATGGGACATATGGGACATCTGGGTCGTCTGGGACGTTAGGGACATATGAGACATCTGGGACGTCTGGGACGTTAAGGACATATGGGACATCTAGGACGTCTGGGACGTCTGGGACATTAAGGACATATGGGACATTTAGAACGCCTAGGACATTAGGGACATATGACACATATGGGACATCTGGGACACCTGGGACATTAAGGACATATGGGACATATAGGACATCTGGGACGTCTAGGACGTTAGGAACATATGGGACATCTGGGACGTCTGGGACGTTAAGGACATATGGGACATTGAGGACGCCTGGGACGTCTGGGACGGTAAGGACACATGGGACATTTAGGACGCCTGGGACATTAGGGACATATGGGACATATGGGACATATGGGACATCTGGGACGTCTGGGACGTTTAGGACATATGGGACATCTAGGACGTCTGGGACGTCTGGGACGTTAAGGACATATGGGACATTCAAGACGCCTAGGACATTAGGGACCTGTGGGACATATGGGACATCTGGGACGCCTGGGACATTAGGGACATATAGGAAATATGGGACATCTGGGCCGTCTGGAACGTTAGGGACATATGGGACATCTGGGACGTCTGGGACGTTAAGGACATATGGGACATTTAGGACGCCTGGGACATTAGGGACATATAGGAAATATGGGACATCTGGGCCGTCTGGAACGTTAGGGACATATGGGACATCTGGGACGTCTGGGACGTTAAGGACATATGGGACATTTAGGACGCCTGGGACATTAGGGACATATGGGACATATGGGACATATGGGACATCTGGGACGTCTGGGACGTTTAGGACATATGGGACATCTAGGACATCTGGGACGTCTAGGACGTTAGGAACATATGGGACATCTGGGACGTCTGGGACGTTAAGGACATATGGGACATTGAGGACGCCTGGGACGTCTGGGACGGTAAGGACACATGGGACATTTAGGACGCCTGGGACATTAGGGACATATGGGACATATGGGACATATGGGACATCTGGGACGTCTGGGACGTTTAGGACATATGGGACATCTAGGACGTCTGGGACGTCTGGGACATTAGGGACATATGGGACATATGGGACATCTGGGACGTCTGGGACGTTAAGGACATATAGAACATCTAGGACGTCTGAGACGTTAGGGACATATGAGACATCTAGGACGTCTGGGACGTTTGGGACGTTAGGGACATACGAGACAGCTTGGACGTCTGGGTCGTTAAGGACATATGGGACATTTAGGACGTCTGGGACGGTAAGGACATATGGAACATCTAGGACGCCTGTGACATTAGGGATATATGGGACATATGGGACATCTGGGACGTCTGGGACGTTAGGGACATATTTGACATCTGGGACGTCTGGGACGTTAAGGACATATGGGACATCTAGGACGTCTGGGACGTTAAGGACATATGGGACATTAAAGACGCCTGGGACATTAGGGACATATGGGACATCTGGGACGCCTAAGACATTAGGGACATATGGGACATCTGGGACGCCTAAGACATTAGGGACATATGGGACATATGGAACATCTGGGACGTATGGGACGTTAGGGACATATGGGGCATCTGGGACGTCAGGGACGTTAAGGACATATGGGAAATCTAGGACGTCTGGGATGTCTGGGACGTTAAGGACATATGGGACATTTAGAACGCCTGAGACATTAGGGACATATGGGACATATAGGACATCTGGGACGCCTGGGAAATTAGGGACATATGGGACATCTGGCACGTCTGGGACGTCTGGGACGTTAGGGACATATAGGACATCTAGGACGTCTGGGACGTTAGGGACATATGGGACATCTAGGTCGTATGGTACGTCTGACGAGTTAGGGACATACGGAACAGCTGGGACGTCTGGGACGTTAGGGACATATGGGACATTTAGGACGTCTGGGACGTACGGGACATATGGAACATCTAGGACGCCAAAACATTAGGGACATACGGTACATATGGGACATCTGAGACGTCTGCGACGTTAGGGACATTTGGGACATCTGGGACATCTGGGACGTTAAGGACATATGGGACATCTAGGACGCCTGGGACGTCTGGGACGTTAAGAACATATGAGGCATTTAAGACGCCTGGGACATTAGGGACTTATGGGACATATGGGCTATCTGGCACGCCTGTGACATTAGGGACATATGGGACTGACATTTGGGACGTCTGGGACGTCTGGGACGTTAGGGACATATAGGACATCAAGGACATCTACGACGTTAGGGACATATGGGACATCTAGGACGTCTGGGACGTTAGGAATGAAAGGGGCATTTAGGACGTCTGGAACGTTAGGGACATATGGAACATCTAAGACGATTGGGACATTAGGGACATATGGGACATATGGGACATCTGGGACGTCTGGGTCGTTAGGGACATATGGGATATTTAAGACGCCTGGGACATTATGGACATATGGGACATCTGGGACATCTGGGACGCCTGGGACATTAGGAACATATGAGACATATGGAACATCTGGGACGTCTGGGACGTTAGGAACATATGGGACATCTGGGACGTCTGGGACGTTAAGGACATATGCAACATCTAGGACGTCTGGGACGTCTGGACGTTAAGGACATATGGGACATTTAGGACGCCTGGGACATTAGGGACATTTGGGACATGTGGGACATCTGGGACGTCTGCGACGTTAAGGACATATGAGACATCTAGGACGTCTGGGACGTTAAGGACATATGGGACATTTAGGACGCCTGGGACATTATGGACATATGGGACATATGGGACATATAGGACATATGGGACATATGGGACATCTGGGACGTCTGGGACGTTAAGGACAAATAAAACATCTAGGACGTCTGACACGTTAGGGATATATGGGACATCTAGGACGTCTGGGACGTCTGGGACGTTAAGGACATACGGGACAGCTGGGACGTCTGGGACGTTAAGGACATATGGGACATTTAGGACATTTGGGACGGTAGGGACATATGGAACATCTAGGACGCCTGGGACATTATTGACATATGGGACATATGGGACATCTGGGACGTCTGGACGTTAGGGACATATGGGTCATCTGGGACGTCTGGGACGTTAAGGACATATGGGACATCTATGACGTCTGGGACGTCTGTGACGTTAAGAACATATGGGACATTTAAGACACCTGGGACATTAGGGACATATGGGACATCTGGGGACGCCTAAGACATTAGGGACATATGGGACATCTGGGACGCCTAAGAAATTAGGGGACATATGGGACATATGGAACATCTGGGACGTTAGGGACATATGGAGCATCTAGGACGTCTGAGACGTCTGGAACGTTAGAGACATACGGGACAGCTGGGACGTCTGGGACGTTAGAGGACATATGGGACATTTAGGACGTCTGGGACGTCTGGGACGTTAGGGACATACGGGACAGCTGGGACCTCTGGGACGTTAGAGACATATGGGACATTTAGGACGTTTGGGACGTTAGGGACATATGGAACATTTAGGACGCCTGGGACATTAGGGACATATGGGACATATGGGACATCTGGGACGTCTGGGACGTTAGGGACATATGAGACATCTGGGACGTCTGGGACGTTAAGGACATATGGGACATCTAGACGTCTGGGACGTCTGGGACATTAAGGACATATGGGACATTTAGAACGCCTGGGGACATTAGGGACATATGACACATATGGGACATCTGGGACACCTGGGACATTAAGGACATATGGGACATATGGGGACATCTTTGACATCTAGGACGTTATGAACATATGGGACAGCTGGAACGCCTGGGACGTTAAGGACATATGGGACATCGAGGACGCCTGGGACGTCTGGGACGGTAAGGACACATGGGACATTAGGGGACATATGGGATATATGGGGACATATGGGACATCTGGGACGTCTGGGACGTTAGGGACATATGAGACATCTGGGACGTCTGGGACGTTAAGGACATATGGCACATTTAGGACGTCTGGGACGTCTGGGACATTAAGGACATATGGGACATTTAGAACGCCTGGGACATTAGGGACATATGACACATATGGGACATCTGGGACACCTGGGACATTAAGGACATATGGGACATATGGGACATCTTTGACGTCTAGGACGTTAGGAACATATGGGACAGCTGGGACGCCTGGGACGTTAATGACATATGGGACATCGAGGACGCCTGGGACGTCTTAGACGGTAAGGACACATGGGACATTTAGGACGCCTGGGACATTAGGGACATATGACACATATGGGACATCTGGGACACCTGGGACATTAAGGACATATGGGACATATGGGACATCTTTGACGTCTAGGACGTTAGGAACATATGGGACAGCTGGGACGAATGGGACGTTAAGGACATATGGGACATCGAGGACGCCTGGGACGTCTGGGACGGTAAGGACACATGGGACATTTAGGACGCCTTGGACATTAGGGACATATGGGATATATGGGACATATGGGACTTCTGGGACGTCTGGGACGTTTAGGACATATGGGACGTATAGGACGTCTAGGACGTCTGGGACGTCTGGGACGTTAAGGACATATGGGACATTTAGGACGCCTAGTACATTAGGGACATATGGGACATATGGGACATTTTGGACGCCTGGGACATTAGGGACATATGGGAAATATGGGACATCTGGGCCGTCTGGGACGTTAGGAACATATGGGACATCTGGGACGTCTGGGACGTTAGGGACATATGGAGCATCTAGGACGTCTGGGACGTCTGGGACGTTAGAGACATACGGGACAGCTGGGACGTCTGGGACGTAAGAGACATATGGGACATTTAGGACGTTTGGGACGTCTGGGACGTTAGGGACATACGGGACAGCTGGGACGTCTGGGACGTTAGAGACATATGGGACATTTAGGACGTCTGGGACGTTAGGGACATATGGAACATTTAGGACGCCTGGGACATTAGGGACATATTGGACATATGGGACATCTGGGACATCTGGGACGTTAGCGACATATGAGACATTTGGGACGTCTGGGACGTTAAGGACATATGGGACATCTAGGACGTCTGGGACGTCTGGGACATTAAGGACATATGGGACATTTAGAACGCCTGGGACATTAGGGACATATGACACATATGGGACATCTGGGACACCTGGGACATTAAGGACATATGGGATATATGGGACATCTGGGACGTCTAGGACGTTAGGAACATATGGGACATCGAGGACGCCTGGGACGTCTGGGACGGTAAGGACACATGGGACATTTAGGACGCCTGGGACATTAGGGACATATGGGATATATGGGACATATGGGACATCTGGGACGTCTGGGACGTTAAGGACATATGGGACATCTAGGACGTCTGGAACGTCTGGGACGTTAAGGACATATGGGACATTTAGGACGCCTAGGACATTAGGGACATATGGGACATATGGGACATCTGGGACGCCTGGGACATTAGGGACATATGGGAAATATGGGACATCTTGGCCGTCTGGGACGTTAGGGACATATGGGACATCTGGGACGTCTGGGACGTTAAGGACATATGGGACATCTAGGACGTCTGGGACGCTAGACACATATGGGACATCTGGGACGTTAAGGACATATGGGACATCTAGGACGTCTGGGACGCTAGACACATATGGGACATCTGGGACGTCTGGGATGTTAGGGACATATGGGACATCTAGGACGTCTGGGACGCTAGACACATATGGGACATCTGGGACGTCTAACACGTTAAGAACATATGGGGCATTTAAGACGCCTGGGACATTAGGGACATATAAGACATATGGGCTATCTGGCACGCCTGGGACATTAGGGACATATGGGACATATGGGACATTTGGGACGTCTGGGACGTCTGGGACGTTAGGGACATATAGGACATCTAGGACATCTGCGACGTTAGGGACATTTGGGCATCTAGGACGTCTGGGACGTCTGGGACGTTAGGGACTTACGGAACAGCTGGGACGTCTGGGACGTTAGGAACGTAAGGGGCATTTAGGACGTTTGGGACGTTAGGGACATATGGAACATCTAAGACGCCTGGGACATTAGGGACATATGGGACATCTAGGACGTCTGGGACGTCTGGGACGTTAAGGACATATGGGACATTTAGGACGCCTGGGACATTAGGGACATATGGGACATCTGGGACATCTGGGGACGCCTGGGACATTAGGGACATATGGGACATATGGGACATCTGGGATGTCTGGGACGTTAGGGACATATGGGACATCTAGGACGTCTGGGACGTCTGGGACGTTAAGGACATATGGGACATTTAGGACGCCTGGGACATTAGGGACATATGGGACATCTGGGACATCTGGGACGCCTGGGACATTAGGGACATATGGGACATATGGGACATCTGGGATGTCTGGGACGTTAGGGACATATGGGACATCTAGGACGTCTGGGACGTCTGGGACGTTAAGGACATATGGGACATTTAGGACGCCTGGGGACATTAGGGACATATGGGACATCTGGGACATCTTGGACGTCTAGGACGTTAGGAACATATGGGACATCTGGGACGTCTAGGACGTTAGGAACATATGGGACATCTGGGACGTCTGGGACGTTAAGGACATATGGGACATCGAGGACGCCTGGGACGTCTGCGACGGTAAGGACACATGGGACATTTAGGACGCCTGGGACATTAGGGACATATGGGATATATGGGGACATATGGGACATCTGGGACGTCTGGGACGTTTAGGACATATGGGACATCTAGGACGTCTGGGACGTCTGGGACATTAGGGACATATGGGAAATATGGGACATCTGGGCCGTCTGGGACGATAGGGACATATAGGACATCAAGGACATCTGCGACGTTAGGGACATATGGGACATCTAGGACGTCTGGGACGTCTGGGACGTTAGGGACATACGGACAGCTGGGACGTCTGGGACGTTAGAAATGAAAGGGGCATTTAGGACGTCTGGGACGTTAGGGACATATGGAACATCTAAGACGCCTGGGACATTAGGGACATATGGGCATATGGGACATCTGGGACGTCTGGGTCGTTAGGGACATATGGGACATTTAAGACGCCTGGGACATTATGGACATATGGGACATCTGGGGACATCTGTTACGCCTGGGACATTAGGAACATATGAGACATATGGAACATCTGGCACGTCTGGGACGTTAGGAACATATGGGACATCTGGGACGTCTGGGACGTTAAGGACATATGCAACATCTAGGACGTCTGGGACGTCTGGACGTTAAGGACATATGGGACATTTAGGACGCCTGGGACATTAGGGGACATATGGGACATGTGGGACATCTGGGACGTCTGCGACGTTAAGGACATATGAGACATCTAGGACGTCCTGGGACTTGAAGGACATATGGGACATTTAGGACGCCTGGGACATTATGGACATATGGGACATATGGGACATATAGGACATATGGGACATATGGGACATCTGGGACGTCTGGGACGTTAAGGACAAATAAAACATCTAGGACGTCTGAGACGTTAGGGACATATGGGACATCTAGGACGTCTGGGACGTCTGGGACGTTAAGGACATACGGGACAGCTGGGACGTCTGGGACGTTAAGGACATATGGGACATTTAGGACATTTGGGACGGTAGGGACATATGGAACATCTAGGACGCCTGGGACATTATTGACATATGGGACATATGGGACATCTGGGACGTCTGGGACGTTAGGGACATATGGGTCATCTGGGACGTCTGGGACGTTAAGGACATATGGGTCATCTATGACGTCTGGGACGTCTGTGACGTTAAGGACATATGGGACATTTAAGACACCTGGGACATTAGGGGACATATGGGACATCTGGGACGTATAAGACATTAGGGACATATGGGACATCTGGGACGCCTAAGAAATTAGGGACATATGGGACATATGGAACATCTGGGACGTCTGGGACGTTAGGGACATATGGAGCATCTAGGACGTCTGAGACGTCTGGGACGTTAGAGACATACGGGACAGCTGGGACGTCTGGGACGTTAGAGACATATGGGGACATTTAGGACGTCTGGGACGTCTGGGACGTTAGGGGACATACGGGACAGCTGGGACGTCTGGGACGTTAGAGACATATGGGACATTTAGGACGTTTGGGACGTTAGGGACATATGGAACATTTAGGACGCCTGGGACATTAGGGACATATGGGACATATGGAACATCTGGGACGTCTGGGACGTTAGGGACATATGAGACATCTGGGACGTCTGGGACGTTAAGGACATATGGGACATCTAAGACGTCTGGGACGTCTGGGACGTTAGGGACATACGGGACAGCTGGGACGTCTGGGACGTTAGAGACATATGGGACATTTAGGACGTTTGGGACGTTAGGGACATATGGAACATTTAGGACGCCTGGGACATTAAGGACATATGGGACATATGGAACATCTAGGACGTCTGGGGACGTTAGGGACATATGAGACATCTGGGACGTCTGGGACGTTAAGGACATATGGGACATCTAGGACGTCTGGGACGTCTGGGACATTAAGGACATATGGGGACATTTAGAACGCCTGGGACATTAGGGACATATGTCGCATATGGGACATCTGGGACACCTGGGACATTAAGGACATATGGGACATATGGGACATCTTTGACATCTAGGACGTTAGGAACATATGGGACAGCTGGAACGCCTGGGACGTTAAGGACATATGGGACATCGAGGACGCCTGGGACGTCTGGGGACGGTAAGGACACATGGGACATTAGGGACATATGGGATATATGGGACATATGGGACATCTGGGACGTCTGGGACGTTAGGGACATATGAGACATCTGGGACGTCTGGGGACGTTAAGGACATATGGGACATCTAGGACGTCTGGGACGTCTGGGACATTAAGGACATATGGGACATTTAGAACGCCTGGGACATTAGGGACATATGACACATATGGGACATCTGGGACACCTGGGACATTAAGGACATATGGGACATATGGGACATCTTTGACGTCTAGGACGTTAGGAACATATGGGACAGCTGGGACGCCTGGGACGTTAAGGACATATGGGACATCGAGGACGCCTGGGACGTCTGGGACGGTAAAGACACATGGGACATTTAGGACGCCTGGGACATTAGGAACATATGACACATATGGGACATCTGGGACACCTGGGACATTAAGGACATATGGGACATATTGGACATCTTTGACGTCTAGGACGTTAGGAACATATGGGACAGCTGGGACGAATGGGACGTTAAGGACATATGGTACATCGAGGACGCCTGGGACGTCTGGGACGGTAAGGACACATGGGGACATTTAGGACGCCTTGGACATTAGGGACATATGGGATATATGGGACATATGGGACATCTGCGACGTCTGGGGACGTTTAGGACATATGGGACGTCTAGGACGTCTAGGACGTCTGGGGACGTCTGGGACGTTAAGGACATATGGGACATTTAGGACGCCTAGGACATTAGGGACATATGGGACATATGGGACATCTTGGACGCCTGGGACATTAGGGACATATGGGAAATATGGGACATCTGGGCCGTCTGGGACGTTAGGAACATATGGGACAAATGGGACGTCTGGGACGTTAGGGACATATGGAGCATCTGGGACGTCTGGGACGTTAGGGACATATGGAGCATCTAGGACGTCTGGGACGTCTGGGACGTTAGAGACATACGGGACAGCTGGGACGTCTGGGACGTTAGAGGACATATGGGACATTTAGGACGTTTGGGACGTCTGGGACGTTAGGGACATACGGGACAGCTGGGACGTCCTGGGGACGTTAGAGACATATGGGACATTTAGGACGTCTGGGACGTTAGGGACATATGTAAGATTTAGGACGCCTGGGACATTAGGGACATATTGGACATATGGGACATCTGGGACGTCTGGGACGTTAGAGACATATGAGACATCTGGGACGTCTCGGACGTTAAGGACATATGGGACATCTAGGACGTCTGGGACGCATGGGACATTAAGGACATATGGGACATTTAGAACGCCTGGGACATTAGGGACATATGACACATATGGGACATCTGGACACCTGGGACATTAAGGACATATGGGACATATGGGACATCTGGGACGTCTAGGACGTTAGGAACATATGGGACATCTGGGACGTCTGGGACGTTAAGGGACATATGGGACATCGAGGACGCCTGGGACGTCTGGGACGGTAAGGACACATGGGACATTTAGGACGCCTGGGACATTAGGGGACATATGGGATATATGGGACATATGGGACATCTGGGACGTCTGGGACGTTTAGGACATATGGGACATCTAGGACGTCTGGGACGTCTGGGACGTTAAGGACATATGAAACATTTAGGACGCCTAGGACATTAGGGACGTATGGGACATATGGGACATCTGGGATACACTGGGGACATTAGGGGACATATGGGAAATATGGGACATCTGGGCCGTCTGGGACGTTAGGGACATATGGGACATCTGGGACGTCTGGGACGTTAAGGACATATGGGACATCTAGGACGTCTGGGACGCTAGACACATATGGGACATCTGGGACGTCTGGGACGTTAAGGACATATGGGACATCAAGAACGTCTGGGACGCTATACACATATGGGGACATCTGGGACGTCTGGGATGTTAGGGGACATATGGGACATCTAGGACGTCTGGACGCTAGACACATATGGGACATCTGGGGACGTCTAACACGTTAAGAACATATGGGGCATTTTAGACGCCTGGGACTTTAGGGACATATAAGACATATGGGCTATCTGGCACGCCTGGGACATTAGGGACATATGGGACATTTGGGACGTCTGGGACGTCTGGCACGTTAGGGACATATAGGACATCTAGGTTATCTGCGACGTTAGGGACATTTGGGCATCTAGGACGTCTGGGACGTCTGGGACGTTAGGGACTTACGGAACAGCTGGGACGTCTGGGACGTTAGGAACGTAAGGGGCATTTAGGACGTTTGGGACGTTAGGGACATATGGAACATCTAAGACGCCTGAGACATTAGGGACATATGGGTCATATGGGACATCTGGGAAGTCTGGGACGTTAGGGACATATGGGACATTTAGGACGCCTGGGACATTAGGGACATATGGGACATCTGGGACATCTGGGACGGACATCTGGGACGCCTGGGATATTAGGGACATATGGGACATATGGGACATCTGGGATGTCTGGGCCGTTAGGGACATATGGGACATCTAGGACGTCTGGGACGTCTGGGACGTTAAGGACATATGGGACATTTAGGACGCCTGGGACATTAGGGACATATGGGACATCTGGGACATCTGGGACGTCTAGGACGTTAGGAACATATGGGACATCTGGACGTCTAGGACGTTAGGAACATATGGGACATCTGGGACGTCTGGGACGTTAACGACATATGGGACATCGAGGACGCCTGGGACGTCTGGGACGGTAAGGACACATGGGACATTAAGACGCCTGGGACATTATGGACATATGGGATATATGGGACATATGGGACATCTGGGACGTCTGGACGTTTAGGACATATGGGACATCTAGGACGTCTGGGACGTCTGGGACATTAGGGACATATGGGAAATATGGGACATCTGGGCCGTCTGGGACGTTAGGGACATATGGGACATCTGGGACGTCTGGGACGTTAAGGACATATGGGACATCTAGGACGTCTGGGACGCTAGACACATATGGGACATCTGGGACGTCTGGGACGTTAAGGACATATGGGACATCTAGGACGTCTGGGACGCTAGACACATGTGGGACATCTGGGACGTCTGGGATGTTAGGGACATATGGGACATCTAGGACGTCTGGGACGCTAGACGCATATGGGACATCTGGGACGTCTGGGACGTTAAGAACATATGGGGCATTTAAGACGCCTGGGACATTAGGGACATATAAGACATATGGGCTATCTGGCACGCCTGGGACATTAGGGACATATGGGACATATGGGACATTTGGGACGTCTGGGACGTCTGGACGTTAGGGACATATAGGACATATAGGACATCTGCGACGTTAGGGACATTTGTTCATCTAGGACGTCTGGGACGTCTGGGACGTTAGGGACAAACGGAACAGCTGGGACGTCTGGGACGTTAGGAACGTAAGGGGGCATTTAGGACGTTTGGACGTTAGGGACATATGGAACATCTAAGACGCCTGGGACATTAGGGACATATGGGACATATGGGACATCTGGAAAGTCTGGGACGTTAGGAACATATGGGACATCTGGGACGTCTGGGACGTTAGGGACATATGGGACATCTAGGACGTCTGGGACGTCTGGGACGTTAAGGACATATGGGACATTTAGGACGCCTGGGACATTAGGGTCATATGGGATATATGGGACATATGGGACATCTGGGACGTCTGGGACGTTTAGGACATATGGGACGTCTAGGACGTCTGGGACGTCTGGGACGTTAAGGACATATGGGACATTTAGGACACCTAGGACATTAGGGACATACGGGACATATGGGACATCTGGGACGCCTGGGACATTAGGGACATATGGGAAATATGGGACATCTGGGCCGTCTGGGACGTTAGGGACATATGGGACATCTGAGACGTCTGGGACGTTAGGGACATATGGAGCATCTGGGACGTCTGGGACGTTAGGAACATATGGAGCATCTAGGACGTCTGGGACGTCTGGGACGTTAAGGACATACGGGACAGCTGGGACGTCTGGGACGTTAGAGACATATGGGACATTTAGGACGTCTGGGACGTCTGGGACGTTAAGGACATACGGGACAGCTGGGACGTCTGGGACGTTAGAGACATATGGGACTATTAGGACGTCTGGGACGTTAGGGACATATGGAACATTTAGGACGCCAGGGACATTAGGGACATATGGACATATGGGACATATGGGACATCTGGGACGTCTGGGACGTTAGGGACATATGAGACATCTGGGACGTCTGGGACGTTAAGGACATATGGGACATCTAAGACGTCTGAGACGTCTGGGACATTAAGGACATATGGGACATATAGAACGCCTGGGACATTAGGGACATATGACACATATGGACATCTGGGACACCTGGGACATTAAGGACATATGGGACATATGGGACATCTGACACGTCTAGGACGTTAGGAACATATGGGACATTTGGGACGTCTGGGACGTTAAGGACATATGGGACATCGAGGACGTCTGGGACGTCTGGGACGGTAAGGACATATGGGACATCTAGGACGTCTGGGACGTCTGGGACGTTAAGGACATATGGGACATTTAGGACGCCTAAGACATTAGGGACCTATGGGACATATGGGACATCTGGGACGCCTGGGACATTAGAACATATGGGAAATATGGGACATCTGGGCCGTCTGGGACGTTAGGGACATATGGGACATCTGGGACGTCTGCGACGTTAAGGACATATGAGACATCTAGGACGTCTGGGACGCTAGACACATATGGGATATCTGGGCCGTCTGGACGTTAAGGACATATGGGATATATGGGACATATTAGACATCTGGGACGTCTGGGACGTTTAGGACATATGGGACATCTAGGACGTCTGGGACGTCTGGGACGTTAAGGACATATGGGACATTTAGGACGCCTAAGACATTAGGGACCTATGGGACATATGGGACATCTGGGACGCCTGGGACATTAGGGACATATGGGAAATATGGGACATCTGGGCCGTCTGGGACGTTAGGGACATAAGGGACATCTGGGACGTCTGGGACGTTAAGGACATATGGGACATCTAGGACGTCTGGGACGCTAGACACATATGGGACATCTGGGACGTCTGGGACGTTAAGGACATATGGGACATCTAGGACGTCTGGACGCTAGACACATGTGGAACATCTGGACGTCTGGGATGTTAGGGACATATGGGATATCTAGGACGTCTGGGACGCTAGACGCGTATGGGACATCTGGGACGTCTGGGACGTTAAGAACATATGGGGCATTTAAGACGCCTGGGACATTAGGGACATATAAGACATATGGGCTATCAGCACGCCTGGGACATTAGGGACATATGGGACATATGGGACATTTGGGACGTCTGGGACGTCTGAGACGTTAGGGACATATAGGACATATAGGACATCTGCGACGTTAGGGACATTTGGGCATCTAGGACGTCTGGGACGTCTGGGACGTTAGGGACATACGGAACAGCTGGGACGTCTGAGACGTTAGGAACGTAAGGGGCATTTAGGACGTTTGGGACGTTAGGGACATATGGAACATCTAAGACGTGTGGGACATTAGGGACATATGGGACATATGGGACATCTGGAAAGTCTGGGACGTTAGGAACATATGGGACATCTGGGACGTCTGGGACGTTAGGGACATATGGGACATCTAGGACGTCTGGGACGTCTGGGACGTTAAAGACATATGGGACATTTAGGACGCCTGGGACATTAGGGACATATGGGACATCTGGGACATCTGGGACGCCTGGGACATTAGGGACATATGGGACATATGGAACATCTGGGACGTCTGCAACGTTAGGGACACATGGGACATCTGGGACGTCTGGGACGTTAAGGACATATGGGACATCTAGGACGTCTGGGAAGTCTGGACGTTAAGGACATATGGGACATTTGGGACGGTAGTGACATATGGAACATCTAGGACGCCTGGGACATTATTGACATATGGGACATATGGGACATCTAAGACGTCTGGGACGTTAGGGACATATGGGTCATCTGGGACGTCTGGGACGTTAAGGACATATGGGACATCTAGGACGTCTGTGACGTCTGGGACGTTAAGGACATATGGGACAATTAAGACACCTGGGACATTAGGGACATATGGGACATCTGGGACGCCTAAGAAATTAGGGACATATGGGACATCTGGGACGCCTAAGAAATTAGAGACATATGGGACATATGGAACATCTGGGACGTCTGGGACGTTAGGGACATATGGAGCATCTAGGACGTCTGGGACGTCTGGGACGTTAAGGACATACGGGACAGCTGGGACGTCTGGGACGTTAGAGACATATGGGACATTTAGGACGTCTGGGACGTCTGGGACGTTAAGGACATACGGGACAGCTGGGACGTCTGGGACGTTAGAGACATATGGGACTATTAGGACGTCTGGGACGTTAGGGACATATGGAACATTTAGGACGCCAGGGACATTAGGGACATATGGGACATATGGGACATATGGGACATCTGGGACGTCTGGGACGTTAGGGACATATGAGACATCTGGGACGTCTGGGACGTTAAGGACATATGGGACATCTAAGACGTCTGAGACGTCTGGGACATTAAGGACATATGGGACATATAGAACGCCTGGGACATTAGGGACATATGACACATATGGGACATCTGGGACACCTGGGACATTAAGGACATATGGGACATATGGGACATCTGACACGTCTAGGACGTTAGGAACATATGGGACATTTGGGACGTCTGGGACGTTAAGGACATATGGGACATCGAGGACGTCTGGGACGTCTGGGACGGTAAGGACATATGGGACATCTAGGACGTCTGGGACGTCTGGGACGTTAAGGACATATGGGACATTTAGGACGCCTAAGACATTAGGGACCTATGGGACATATGGGACATCTGGGACGCCTGGGACATTAGAACATATGGGAAATATGGGACATCTGGGCCGTCTGGGACGTTAGGGACATATGGGACATCTGGGACGTCTGCGACGTTAAGGACATATGAGACATCTAGGACGTCTGGGACGCTAGACACATATGGGATATCTGGGCCGTCTGGGACGTTAAGGACATATGGGATATATGGGACATATTAGACATCTGGGACGTCTGGGACGTTTAGGACATATGGGACATCTAGGACGTCTGGGACGTCTGGGACGTTAAGGACATATAAGACATTTAGGACGCCTAAGACATTAGGGACCTATGGGACATATGGGACATCTGGGACGCCTGGGACATTAGGGACATATGGGAAATATGGGACATCTGGGCCGTCTGGGACGTTAGGGACATAAGGGACATCTGGGACGTCTGGGACGTTAAGGACATATGGGACATCTAGGACGTTTGGGACGCTAGACACATATGGGACATCTGGGACGTCTGGGACGTTAAGGACATATGGGACATCTAGGACGTCTGGGACGCTAGACACATGTGGAACATCTGGGACGTCTGGGATGTTAGGGACATATGGGATATCTAGGACGTCTGGGACGCTAGACGCGTATGGGACATCTGGGACGTCTGGGACGTTAAGAACATATGGGGCATTTAAGACGCCTGGGACATTAGGGACATATAAGACATATGGGCTATCAGCACGCCTGGGACATTAGGGACATATGGGACATATGGGACATTTGGGACGTCTGGGACGTCTGAGACGTTAGGGACATATAGGACATATAGGACATCTGCGACGTTAGGGACATTTGGGCATCTAGGACGTCTGGGACGTCTGGGACGTTAGGGACATACGGAACAGCTGGGACGTCTGAGACGTTAGGAACGTAAGGGGCATTTAGGACGTTTGGGACGTTAGGGACATATGGAACATCTAAGACGTGTGGGACATTAGGGACATATGGGACATATGGGACATCTGGAAAGTCTGGGACGTTAGGAACATATGGGACATCTGGGACGTCTGGGACGTTAGGGACATATGGGACATCTAGGACGTCTGGGACGTCTGGGACGTTAAAGACATATGGGACATTTAGGACGCCTGGGACATTAGGGACATATGGGACATCTGGGACATCTGGGACGCCTGGGACATTAGGGACATATGGGACATATGGAACATCTGGGACGTCTGCAACGTTAGGGACACATGGGACATCTGGGACGTCTGGGACGTTAAGGACATATGGGACATCTAGGACGTCTGGGAAGTCTGGACGTTAAGGACATATGGGACATTTGGGACGGTAGTGACATATGGAACATCTAGGACGCCTGGGACATTATTGACATATGGGACATATGGGACATCTAAGACGTCTGGGACGTTAGGGACATATGGGTCATCTGGGACGTCTGGGACGTTAAGGACATATGGGACATCTAGGACGTCTGTGACGTCTGGGACGTTAAGGACATATGGGACAATTAAGACACCTGGGACATTAGGGACATATGGGACATCTGGGACGCCTAAGAAATTAGGGACATATGGGACATCTGGGACGCCTAAGAAATTAGAGACATATGGGACATATGGAACATCTGGGACGTCTGGGACGTTAGGGACATATGGAGCATCTAGGACGTCTGGGACGTCTGGGACGTTAGAGACATACGGGACAGCTGGGACGTCTGGGACGTTAGAGACATATGGGACATTTAGGACGTCTGGGACGTCTGGGACGTTAGGGACATACGGGACAGCTGGGACGTCTGGGACGTTAGAGACATATGGGACATTTAGGACGTCTGGGACGTTAGGGACATATGGAACATTTAGGACGCCTGGGACATTAGGGACATATGGGACATATGGGACATCTGGCACGTCTGGGACGTTAGGGACATATGAGACATCTGGGACGTTTGGAACGTTAAGGATATATGGGACATCTAGGACGTCTGAGACGTCTGGGACATTAAGGACATATGGGACATTTAGAACGCCTGGGACATTAGGAACATATGACACATATGGGACATCTGGGACACCTAAGACATTAAGGATATATGGGACATATGGGACATCTCTGACGTCTAGGACGTTAGGAACATATGGGACATCTGGGACGTCTGGGACGTTAAGGACATATGGGACATCGAGGTTGCCTGGGACGTCTGGGACGGTAAGGACACATGGGACATTTAGGACGCCTGGGACATTAGGGACATATGGGACATATGGCAATATGGGACATCTGGGACGTCTGGGACGTTTAGGACATATGGGACATCTAGGACGTCTGGGACGTCTGGGACGTTAAGGACATATGGGACATTTAAGACGCCTAGGACATTAGGGACATATGGGACATATGGGACATCTGGGACGCCTGGGACATTAAGGACATATGGGAAATATGGGACATCTGGGCCGTCTGGGACGTTAGGGACATATGGGACATCTGGGACGTCTGGGACGTTAAGGACATATGGAACATCTAGGACGTCTGGGACGCTAGACACATATGGGACATCTGGGACGTCTGGGACGTTAAGGACATATGGGACGTCTAGGACGTCTGGGACGATAGACACACATGGGACATCTGGGACGTCTGGGATGTTAGGGACATATGGGACATCTAGGACGTCTGGGACGCTAGACACATATGGGACATCTGGGACGTCTGGGACGTTAAGAACATATGGGACACATAAGACACCTGGGACATTAGGGACATATGAGACATCTGGGACGCCTAAGACATTAGGGACATATGGGACATCTGGGACGCCTAAGAAATTAGGGACATATGGGACATATGGAACATCTGGGACGTCTGGGACGTTAGAGACATATGGAGCATCTAGGACGTCTGGGACGTCTGGGACGTTAGAGACATACGGGACAGCTGGGACGTCTGGGACGTTAGAGACATATGGGACATTTAGGACGTCTGGGACGTCTGGGACGTTAGGGACATACGGGACAGCTGGGACGTCTGGGACGTTAGAGACATATGGGACATTTAGGACGTCTGGGACGTTAGGGACATATAGAACATTTAGGACGTCCCAGATGTCCCATATGGGACATATGGGACATCTGGGACGTCTGGGACGTTAGGGATATATGAGACATCTGGGACGTCTGGGACGTTAGGAACATATGGGACATCTGGGACGTCTGGGACGTTAAGGACATATGGGACATCGAGGTTGCCTGGGACGTCTGGGACGGTAAGGACACATGGGACATTTAGGACGCCTGGGACATTAGGGACATATGAGACATCTCTGACGTCTAGGACGTTAGGAACATATGGGACATCTGGGACGTCTGGGACGTTAAGGACATATGGGACATCGAGGTTGCCTGGGACGTCTGGGACGGTAAGGACACATGGGACATTTAGGACGCCTGGGACATTAGGGACATATGGGACATATGGCAATATGGGACATCTGGGACGTCTGGGACGTTTAGGACATATGGGACATCTAGGACGTCTGGGACGTCTGGGACGTTAAGGACATATGGGACATTTAGGACGCCTAGGACATTAGGGACATATGGGACATATGGGACATCTGGGACGCCTGGGACATTAAGGACATATGGGAAATATGGGACATCTGGGCCGTCTGGGACGTTAGGGACATATGGGACATCTGGGACGTCTGGGACGTTAAGGACATATGGAACATCTAGGACGTCTGGGACGCTAGACACATATGGGACATCTGGGACGTCTGGGACGTTAAGGACATATGGGACGTCTAGGACGTCTGGGACGATAGACACATATGGGACATCTGGGACGTCTGGGATGTTAGGGACATATGGGACATCTAGGACGTCTGGGACGCTAGACACATATGGGACATCTGGGACGTCTGGGACGTTAAGAACATATGGGACATTTAAGACACCTGGGACATTAGGGACATATGAGTCATCTGGGACGCCTAAGACATTAGGGACATATGGGACATCTGGGACGCCTAAGAAATTAGGGACTTATGGGACATATGGAACATCTGGGACGTCTGGGACGTTAGAGACATATGGAGCATCTAGGACGTCTGGGACGTCTGGGACGTTAGAGACATACGGGACAGCTGGGACATCTGGGACGCCTGGGATATTAGGGACATATGGGACATATGGGACATCTGGGATGTCTGGGCCGTTAGGGACATATGGGACATCTAGGACGTCTGGGACGTCTGGGACGTTAAGGACATATGGGACATTTAGGACGCCTGGGACATTAGGGACATATGGGACATCTGGGACATCTGGGACGTCTAGGACGTTAGGGACATATGGGACATTTAGGACGCCTGGGACATTAGGGACATATGGGACATCTGGGACATCTGGGACGCCTGGGATATTAGGGACATATGGGACATATGGGACATCTGGGATGTCTGGGCCGTTAGGGACATATGGGACATCTAGGACGTCTGGGACGTCTGGGACGTTAAGGACATATGGGACATTTAGGACGCCTGGGACATTAGGGACATATGGGACATCTGGGACATCTGGGACGTCTAGGACGTTAGGAACATATTAGACATCTGGGACGTCTAGGACGTTAGGAACATATTAGACATCTGGGACGTCTGGGACGTTTAGGACATATGGGACATCTAGGACGTCTGGGACGTCTGGGACGTTAAGGACATATGGGACATTTAGGACGCCTAAGACATTAGGGACCTATGGGACATATGGGACATCTGGGACGCCTGGGACATTAGGGACATATGGGAAATATGGGACATCTGGGCCGTCTGGGACGTTAGGGACATAAGGGACATCTGGGACGTCTGGGACGTTAAGGACATATGGGACATCTAGGACGTCTGGGACGCTAGACACATATGGGACATCTGGGACGTCTGGGACGTTAAGGACATATGGGACATCTAGGACGTCTGGGACGCTAGACACATGTGGAACATCTGGGACGTCTGGGATGTTAGGGACATATGGGATATCTAGGACGTCTGGGACGCTAGACGCGTATGGGACATCTGGGACGTCTGGGACGTTAAGAACATATGGGGCATTTAAGACGCCTGGGACATTAGGGACATATAAGACATATGGGCTATCAGCACGCCTGGGACATTAGGGACATATGGGACATATGGGACATTTGGGACGTCTGGGACGTCTGAGACGTTAGGGACATATAGGACATATAGGACATCTGCGACGTTAGGGACATTTGGGCATCTAGGACGTCTGGGACGTCTGGGACGTTAGGGACATACGGAACAGCTGGGACGTCTGAGACGTTAGGAACGTAAGGGGCATTTAGGACGTTTGGGACGTTAGGGACATATGGAACATCTAAGACGTGTGGGACATTAGGGACATATGGGACATATGGGACATCTGGAAAGTCTGGGACGTTAGGAACATATGGGACATCTGGGACGTCTGGGACGTTAGGGACATATGGGACATCTAGGACGTCTGGGACGTCTGGGACGTTAAAGACATATGGGACATTTAGGACGCCTGGGACATTAGGGACATATGGGACATCTGGGACATCTGGGACGCCTGGGACATTAGGGACATATGGGACATATGGAACATCTGGGACGTCTGCAACGTTAGGGACACATGGGACATCTGGGACGTCTGGGACGTTAAGGACATATGGGACATCTAGGACGTCTGGGAAGTCTGGACGTTAAGGACATATGGGACATTTGGGACGGTAGTGACATATGGAACATCTAGGACGCCTGGGACATTATTGACATATGGGACATATGGGACATCTAAGACGTCTGGGACGTTAGGGACATATGGGTCATCTGGGACGTCTGGGACGTTAAGGACATATGGGACATCTAGGACGTCTGTGACGTCTGGGACGTTAAGGACATATGGGACAATTAAGACACCTGGGACATTAGGGACATATGGGACATCTGGGACGCCTAAGAAATTAGGGACATATGGGACATCTGGGACGCCTAAGAAATTAGAGACATATGGGACATATGGAACATCTGGGACGTCTGGGACGTTAGGGACATATGGAGCATCTAGGACGTCTGGGACGTCTGGGACGTTAAGGACATACGGGACAGCTGGGACGTCTGGGACGTTAGAGACATATGGGACATTTAGGACGTCTGGGACGTCTGGGACGTTAAGGACATACGGGACAGCTGGGACGTCTGGGACGTTAGAGACATATGGGACTATTAGGACGTCTGGGACGTTAGGGACATATGGAACATTTAGGACGCCAGGGACATTAGGGACATATGGGACATATGGGACATATGGGACATCTGGGACGTCTGGGACGTTAGGGACATATGAGACATCTGGGACGTCTGGGACGTTAAGGACATATGGGACATCTAAGACGTCTGAGACGTCTGGGACATTAAGGACATATGGGACATATAGAACGCCTGGGACATTAGGGACATATGACACATATGGGACATCTGGGACACCTGGGACATTAAGGACATATGGGACATATGGGACATCTGACACGTCTAGGACGTTAGGAACATATGGGACATTTGGGACGTCTGGGACGTTAAGGACATATGGGACATCGAGGACGTCTGGGACGTCTGGGACGGTAAGGACATATGGGACATCTAGGACGTCTGGGACGTCTGGGACGTTAAGGACATATGGGACATTTAGGACGCCTAAGACATTAGGGACCTATGGGACATATGGGACATCTGGGACGCCTGGGACATTAGAACATATGGGAAATATGGGACATCTGGGCCGTCTGGGACGTTAGGGACATATGGGACATCTGGGACGTCTGCGACGTTAAGGACATATGAGACATCTAGGACGTCTGGGACGCTAGACACATATGGGATATCTGGGCCGTCTGGGACGTTAAGGACATATGGGATATATGGGACATATTAGACATCTGGGACGTCTGGGACGTTTAGGACATATGGGACATCTAGGACGTCTGGGACGTCTGGGACGTTAAGGACATATAAGACATTTAGGACGCCTAAGACATTAGGGACCTATGGGACATATGGGACATCTGGGACGCCTGGGACATTAGGGACATATGGGAAATATGGGACATCTGGGCCGTCTGGGACGTTAGGGACATAAGGGACATCTGGGACGTCTGGGACGTTAAGGACATATGGGACATCTAGGACGTCTGGGACGCTAGACACATATGGGACATCTGGGACGTCTGGGACGTTAAGGACATATGGGACATCTAGGACGTCTGGGACGCTAGACACATGTGGAACATCTGGGACGTCTGGGATGTTAGGGACATATGGGATATCTAGGACGTCTGGGACGCTAGACGCGTATGGGACATCTGGGACGTCTGGGACGTTAAGAACATATGGGGCATTTAAGACGCCTGGGACATTAGGGACATATAAGACATATGGGCTATCAGCACGCCTGGGACATTAGGGACATATGGGACATATGGGACATTTGGGACGTCTGGGACGTCTGAGACGTTAGGGACATATAGGACATATAGGACATCTGCGACGTTAGGGACATTTGGGCATCTAGGACGTCTGGGACGTCTGGGACGTTAGGGACATACGGAACAGCTGGGACGTCTGAGACGTTAGGAACGTAAGGGGCATTTAGGACGTTTGGGACGTTAGGGACATATGGAACATCTAAGACGTGTGGGACATTAGGGACATATGGGACATATGGGACATCTGGAAAGTCTGGGACGTTAGGAACATATGGGACATCTGGGACGTCTGGGACGTTAGGGACATATGGGACATCTAGGACGTCTGGGACGTCTGGGACGTTAAAGACATATGGGACATTTAGGACGCCTGGGACATTAGGGACATATGGGACATCTGGGACATCTGGGACGCCTGGGACATTAGGGACATATGGGACATATGGAACATCTGGGACGTCTGCAACGTTAGGGACACATGGGACATCTGGGACGTCTGGGACGTTAAGGACATATGGGACATCTAGGACGTCTGGGAAGTCTGGACGTTAAGGACATATGGGACATTTGGGACGGTAGTGACATATGGAACATCTAGGACGCCTGGGACATTATTGACATATGGGACATATGGGACATCTAAGACGTCTGGGACGTTAGGGACATATGGGTCATCTGGGACGTCTGGGACGTTAAGGACATATGGGACATCTAGGACGTCTGTGACGTCTGGGACGTTAAGGACATATGGGACAATTAAGACACCTGGGACATTAGGGACATATGGGACATCTGGGACGCCTAAGAAATTAGGGACATATGGGACATCTGGGACGCCTAAGAAATTAGAGACATATGGGACATATGGAACATCTGGGACGTCTGGGACGTTAGGGACATATGGAGCATCTAGGACGTCTGGGACGTCTGGGACGTTAGAGACATACGGGACAGCTGGGACGTCTGGGACGTTAGAGACATATGGGACATTTAGGACGTCTGGGACGTCTGGGACGTTAGGGACATACGGGACAGCTGGGACGTCTGGGACGTTAGAGACATATGGGACATTTAGGACGTCTGGGACGTTAGGGACATATGGAACATTTAGGACGCCTGGGACATTAGGGACATATGGGACATATGGGACATCTGGCACGTCTGGGACGTTAGGGACATATGAGACATCTGGGACGTTTGGAACGTTAAGGATATATGGGACATCTAGGACGTCTGAGACGTCTGGGACATTAAGGACATATGGGACATTTAGAACGCCTGGGACATTAGGAACATATGACACATATGGGACATCTGGGACACCTAAGACATTAAGGATATATGGGACATATGGGACATCTCTGACGTCTAGGACGTTAGGAACATATGGGACATCTGGGACGTCTGGGACGTTAAGGACATATGGGACATCGAGGTTGCCTGGGACGTCTGGGACGGTAAGGACACATGGGACATTTAGGACGCCTGGGACATTAGGGACATATGGGACATATGGCAATATGGGACATCTGGGACGTCTGGGACGTTTAGGACATATGGGACATCTAGGACGTCTGGGACGTCTGGGACGTTAAGGACATATGGGACATTTAAGACGCCTAGGACATTAGGGACATATGGGACATATGGGACATCTGGGACGCCTGGGACATTAAGGACATATGGGAAATATGGGACATCTGGGCCGTCTGGGACGTTAGGGACATATGGGACATCTGGGACGTCTGGGACGTTAAGGACATATGGAACATCTAGGACGTCTGGGACGCTAGACACATATGGGACATCTGGGACGTCTGGGACGTTAAGGACATATGGGACGTCTAGGACGTCTGGGACGATAGACACACATGGGACATCTGGGACGTCTGGGATGTTAGGGACATATGGGACATCTAGGACGTCTGGGACGCTAGACACATATGGGACATCTGGGACGTCTGGGACGTTAAGAACATATGGGACACATAAGACACCTGGGACATTAGGGACATATGAGACATCTGGGACGCCTAAGACATTAGGGACATATGGGACATCTGGGACGCCTAAGAAATTAGGGACATATGGGACATATGGAACATCTGGGACGTCTGGGACGTTAGAGACATATGGAGCATCTAGGACGTCTGGGACGTCTGGGACGTTAGAGACATACGGGACAGCTGGGACGTCTGGGACGTTAGAGACATATGGGACATTTAGGACGTCTGGGACGTCTGGGACGTTAGGGACATACGGGACAGCTGGGACGTCTGGGACGTTAGAGACATATGGGACATTTAGGACGTCTGGGACGTTAGGGACATATAGAACATTTAGGACGTCCCAGATGTCCCATATGGGACATATGGGACATCTGGGACGTCTGGGACGTTAGGGATATATGAGACATCTGGGACGTCTGGGACGTTAGGAACATATGGGACATCTGGGACGTCTGGGACGTTAAGGACATATGGGACATCGAGGTTGCCTGGGACGTCTGGGACGGTAAGGACACATGGGACATTTAGGACGCCTGGGACATTAGGGACATATGAGACATCTCTGACGTCTAGGACGTTAGGAACATATGGGACATCTGGGACGTCTGGGACGTTAAGGACATATGGGACATCGAGGTTGCCTGGGACGTCTGGGACGGTAAGGACACATGGGACATTTAGGACGCCTGGGACATTAGGGACATATGGGACATATGGCAATATGGGACATCTGGGACGTCTGGGACGTTTAGGACATATGGGACATCTAGGACGTCTGGGACGTCTGGGACGTTAAGGACATATGGGACATTTAGGACGCCTAGGACATTAGGGACATATGGGACATATGGGACATCTGGGACGCCTGGGACATTAAGGACATATGGGAAATATGGGACATCTGGGCCGTCTGGGACGTTAGGGACATATGGGACATCTGGGACGTCTGGGACGTTAAGGACATATGGAACATCTAGGACGTCTGGGACGCTAGACACATATGGGACATCTGGGACGTCTGGGACGTTAAGGACATATGGGACGTCTAGGACGTCTGGGACGATAGACACATATGGGACATCTGGGACGTCTGGGATGTTAGGGACATATGGGACATCTAGGACGTCTGGGACGCTAGACACATATGGGACATCTGGGACGTCTGGGACGTTAAGAACATATGGGACATTTAAGACACCTGGGACATTAGGGACATATGAGTCATCTGGGACGCCTAAGACATTAGGGACATATGGGACATCTGGGACGCCTAAGAAATTAGGGACTTATGGGACATATGGAACATCTGGGACGTCTGGGACGTTAGAGACATATGGAGCATCTAGGACGTCTGGGACGTCTGGGACGTTAGAGACATACGGGACAGCTGGGACATCTGGGACGCCTGGGATATTAGGGACATATGGGACATATGGGACATCTGGGATGTCTGGGCCGTTAGGGACATATGGGACATCTAGGACGTCTGGGACGTCTGGGACGTTAAGGACATATGGGACATTTAGGACGCCTGGGACATTAGGGACATATGGGACATCTGGGACATCTGGGACGTCTAGGACGTTAGGGACATATGGGACATTTAGGACGCCTGGGACATTAGGGACATATGGGACATCTGGGACATCTGGGACGCCTGGGATATTAGGGACATATGGGACATATGGGACATCTGGGATGTCTGGGCCGTTAGGGACATATGGGACATCTAGGACGTCTGGGACGTCTGGGACGTTAAGGACATATGGGACATTTAGGACGCCTGGGACATTAGGGACATATGGGACATCTGGGACATCTGGGACGTCTAGGACGTTAGGAACATATTAGACATCTGGGACGTCTAGGACGTTAGGAACATATGGGACATCTGGGACGTCTGGGACGTTAACGACATATGGGACATCGAGGACGCCTGGGACGTCTGGGACGGTAAGGACACATGGGACATTAAGACGCCTGGGACATTATGGACATATGGGATATATGGGACATATGGGACATCTGGGACGTCTGGGACGTTTAGGACATATGGGACATCTAGGACGTCTGGGACGTCTGGGACATTAGGGACATATGGGAAATATGGGACATCTGGGCCGTCTGGGACGTTAGGGACATATGGGACATCTGGGACGTCTGGGACGTTAAGGACATATGGGACATCTAGGACGTCTGGGACGCTAGACACATATGGGACATCTGGGACGTCTGGGACGTTAAGGACATATGGGACATCTAGGACGTCTGGGACGCTAGACACATGTGGGACATCTGGGACGTCTGGGATGTTAGGGACATATGGGACATCTAGGACGTCTGGGACGCTAGACGCATATGGGACATCTGGGACGTCTGGGACGTTAAGAACATATGGGGCATTTAAGACGCCTGGGACATTAGGGACATATAAGACATATGGGCTATCTGGCACGCCTGGGACATTAGGGACATATGGGACATATGGGACATTTGGGACGTCTGGGACGTCTGGGACGTTAGGGACATATAGGACATATAGGACATCTGCGACGTTAGGGACATTTGTTCATCTAGGACGTCTGGACGTCTGGGACGTTAGGGACAAACGGAACAGCTGGGACGTCTGGGACGTTAGGAACGTAAGGGGCATTTAGGACGTTTGGACGTTAGGGACATATGGAACATCTAAGACGCCTGGGACATTAGGGACATATGGGACATATGGGACATCTGGAAAGTCTGGGACGTTAGGAACATATGGGACATCTGGGACGTCTGGGACGTTAGGGACATATGGGACATCTAGGACGTCTGGGACGTCTGGGACGTTAAGGACATATGGGACATTTAGGACGCCTGGGACATTAGGGACATATGGGATATATGGGACATATGGGACATCTGGGACGTCTGGGACGTTTAGGACATATGGGACGTCTAGGACGTCTGGGACGTCTGGGACGTTAAGGACATATGGGACATTTAGGACACCTAGGACATTAGGGACATACGGGACATATGGGACATCTGGGACGCCTGGGACATTAGGGACATATGGGAAATATGGGACATCTGGGCCGTCTGGGACGTTAGGGACATATGGGACATCTGAGACGTCTGGGACGTTAGGGACATATGGAGCATCTGGACGTCTGGGACGTTAGGAACATATGGAGCATCTAGGACGTCTGGGACGTCTGGGACGTTAAGGACATACGGGACAGCTGGGACGTCTGGGACGTTAGAGACATATGGGACATTTAGGACGTCTGGGACGTCTGGGACGTTAAGGACATACGGGACAGCTGGGACGTCTGGGACGTTAGAGACATATGGGACTATTAGGACGTCTGGGACGTTAGGGACATATGGAACATTTAGGACGCCAGGGACATTAGGGACATATGGGACATATGGGACATATGGGACATCTGGGACGTCTGGGACGTTAGGGACATATGAGACATTTGGGACGTCTGGGACGTTAAGGACATATGGGACATCTAAGACGTCTGAGACGTCTGGGACATTAAGGACATATGGGACATATAGAACGCCTGGGACATTAGGGACATATGACACATATGGGACATCTGGGACACCTGGGACATTAAGGACATATGGGACATATGGGACATCTGACACGTCTAGGACGTTAGGAACATATGGGACATTTGGGACGTCTGGGACGTTAAGGACATATGGGACATCGAGGACGTCTGGGACGTCTGGGACGGTAAGGACATATGGGACATCTAGGACGTCTGGGACGTCTGGGACGTTAAGGACATATGGGACATTTAGGACGCCTAAGACATTAGGGACCTATGGGACATATGGGACATCTGGGACGCCTGGGACATTAGAACATATGGGAAATATGGGACATCTGGGCCGTCTGGGACGTTAGGGACATATGGGACATCTGGGACGTCTGCGACGTTAAGGACATATGAGACATCTAGGACGTCTGGGACGCTAGACACATATGGGACATCTGGGCCGTCTGGGACGTTAAGGACATATGGGATATATGGGACATATTAGACATCTGGGACGTCTGGGACGTTTAGGACATATGGGACATCTAGGACGTCTGGGACGTCTGGGACGTTAAGGACATATGGGACATTTAGGACGCCTAAGACATTAGGGACCTATGGGACATATCTGACATCTGGGACGCCTGGGACATTAGGGACATATGGGAAATATGGGACATCTGGGCCGTCTGGGACGTTAGGGACATATGGGACATCTGGGACGTCTGGGACGTTAAGGACATATGGGACATCTAGGACGTCTGGGACGCTAGACACATATGGGACATCTGGGACGTCTGGGACGTTAAGGACATATGGGACATCTAGGACGTCTGGGACGCTAGACACATGTGGAACATCTGGGACGTCTGGGATGTTAGGGACATATGGGATATCTAGGACGTCTGGGACGCTAGACGCGTATGGGACATCTGGGACGTCTGGGACGTTAAGAACATATGGGGCATTTAAGACGCCTGGGACATTAGGGACATATAAGACATATGGGCTATCAGCACGCCTGGGACATTAGGGACATATGGGACATATGGGACATTTGGGACGTCTGGGACGTCTGGGACGTTAGGGACATATAGGACATATAGGACATCTGCGACGTTAGGGACATTTGGGCATCTAGGACGTCTGGGACGTCTGGGACGTTAGGGACATACGGAACAGCTGGGACGTCTGAGACGTTAGGAACGTAAGGGGCATTTAGGACGTTTGGGACGTTAGGGACATATGGAACATCTAAGACGTGTGGGACATTAGGGACATATGGGACATATGGGACATCTGGAAAGTCTGGGACGTTAGGAACATATGGGACATCTGGGACGTCTGGGACGTTAGGGACATATGGGACATCTAGGACGTCTGGGACGTCTGGGACGTTAAAGACATATGGGACATTTAGGACGCCTGGGACATTAGGGACATATGGGACATCTGGGACATCTGGGACGCCTGGGACATTAGGGACATATGGGACATATGGAACATCTGGGACGTCTGCAACGTTAGGGACACATGGGACATCTGGGACGTCTGGGACGTTAAGGACATATGGGACATCTAGGACGTCTGGGAAGTCTGGACGTTAAGGACATATGGGACATTTGGGACGGTAGTGACATATGGAACATCTAGGACGCCTGGGACATTATTGACATATGGGACATATGGGACATCTAAGACGTCTGGGACGTTAGGGACATATGGGTCATCTGGGACGTCTGGGACGTTAAGGACATATGGGACATCTAGGACGTCTGTGACGTCTGGGACATTAAGGACATATGGGACAATTAAGACACCTGGAACATTAGGGACATATGGGACATCTGGGACGCCTAAGAAATTAGGGACATATGGGACATCTGGGACGCCTAAGAAATTAGAGACATATGGGACATATGGAACATCTGGGACGTCTGGGACGTTAGGGACATATGGAGCATCTAGGACGTCTGGGACGTCTGGGACGTTAGAGACATACGGGACAGCTGGGACGTCTGGGACGTTAGAGACATATGGGACATTTAGGACGTCTGGGACGTCTGGGACGTTAGGGACATACGGGACAGCTGGGACGTCTGGGACGTTAGAGACATATGGGACATTTAGGACGTCTGGGACGTTAGGGACATATGGAACATTCAGGACGCCTGGGACATTAGGGACATATGGGACATATGGGACATCTGGGACGTCTGGGACGTTAGGGACATATGAGACATCTGGGACGTTTGGAACGTTAAGGATATATGGGACATCTAGGACGTCTGAGACGTCTGGGACATTAAGGACATATGGGACATTTAGAACGCCTGGGACATTAGGAACATATGACACATATGGGACATCTGGGACACCTAAGACATTAAGGATATATGGGACATATGGGACATCTCTGACGTCTAGGACGTTAGGAACATATGGGACATCTGGGACGTCTGGGACGTTAAGGACATATGGGACATCGAGGTTGCCTGGGACGTCTGGGACGGTAAGGACACATGGGACATTTAGGACGCCTGGGACATTAGGGACATATGGGACATATGGCAATATGGGACATCTGGGACGTCTGGGACGTTTAGGACATATGGGACATCTAGGACGTCTGGGACGTCTGGGACGTTAAGGACATATGGGACATTTAGGACGCCTAGGACATTAGGGACATATGGGACATATGGGACATCTGGGACGCCTGGGACATTAAGGACATATGGGAAATATGGGACATCTGGGCCGTCTGGGACGTTAGGGACATATGGGACATCTGGGACGTCTGGGACGTTAAGGACATATGGAACATCTAGGACGTCTGGGACGCTAGACACATATGGGACATCTGGGACGTCTGGGACGTTAAGGACATATGGGACGTCTAGGACGTCTGGGACGATAGACACATATGGGACATCTGGGACGTCTGGGATGTTAGGGACATATGGGACATCTAGGACGTCTGGGACGCTAGACACATATGGGACATCTGGGACGTCTGGGACGTTAAGAACATATGGGACACATAAGACACCTGGGACATTACGGACATATGAGACATCTGGGACGCCTAAGACATTAGGGACATATGGGACATCTGGGACGCCTAAGAAATTAGGGACATATGGGACATATGGAACATCTGGGACGTCTGGGACGTTAGAGACATATGGAGCATCTAGGACGTCTGGGACGTCTGGGACGTTAGAGACATACGGGACAGCTGGGACGTCTGGGACGTTAGAGACATATGGGACATTTAGGACGTCTGGGACGTCTGGGACGTTAGGGACATACGGGACAGCTGGGACGTCTGGGACGTTAGAGACATATGGGACATTTAGGACGTCTGGGACGTTAGGGACATATAGAACATTTAGGACGTCCCAGATGTCCCATATGGGACATATGGGACATCTGGGACGTCTGGGACGTTAGGGACATATGAGACATCTGGGACGTCTGGGACGTTAGGAACATATGGGACATCTGGGACGTCTGGGACGTTAAGGACATATGGGACATCGAGGTTGCCTGGGACGTCTGGGACGGTAAGGACACATGGGACATTTAGGACGCCTGGGACATTAGGGACATATGAGACATCTCTGACGTCTAGGACGTTAGGAACATATGGGACATCTGGGACGTCTGGGACGTTAAGGACATATGGGACATCGAGGTTGCCTGGGACGTCTGGGACGGTAAGGACACATGGGACATTTAGGACGCCTGGGACATTAGGGACATATGGGACATATGGCAATATGGGACATCTGGGACGTCTGGGACGTTTAGGACATATGGGACATCTAGGACGTCTGGGACGTCTGGGACGTTAAGGACATATGGGACATTTAGGACGCCTAGGACATTAGGGACATATGGGACATATGGGACATCTGGGACGCCTGGGACATTAAGGACATATGGGAAATATGGGACATCTGGGCCGTCTGGGACGTTAGGGACATATGGGACATCTGGGACGTCTGGGACGTTAAGGACATATGGAACATCTAGGACGTCTGGGAAGCTAGACACATATGGGACATCTGGGACGTCTGGGACGTTAAGGACATATGGGACGTCTAGGACGTCTGGGACGATAGACACATATGGGACATCTGGGACGTCTGGGATGTTAGGGACATATGGGACATCTAGGACGTCTGGGACGCTAGACACATATGGGACATCTGGGACGTCTGGGACGTTAAGAACATATGGGACATTTAAGACACCTGGGACATTAGGGACATATGAGACATCTGGGACGCCTAAGACATTAGGGACATATGGGACATCTGGGACGCCTAAGAAATTAGGGACATATGGGACATATGGAACATCTGGGACGTCTGGGACGTTAGAGACATATGGAGCATCTAGGACGTCTGGGACGTCTGGGACGTTAGAGACATACGGGACAGCTGGGACGTCTGGGACGTTAGAGACATATGGGACATTTAGGACATCTGGGACGTCTGGGACGTTAGGGACATACGGGACAGCTGGGACGTCTGGGACGTTAGAGACATATGGGACATTTAGGACGTCTGGGACGTTAGGGACATATAGAACATTTAGGACGTCCCAGATGTCCCATATGGGACATATGGGACATCTGGGACGTCTGGGACGTTAGGGACATATGAGACATCTGGGACGTCTGGGACGTTAAGGACATATGGGACATCTAGGACGTCTGGGACATTAAGGACATATGCGACATTTAGAACGCCTGGGACATTAGGGACATATGACACATATGGGACATCTGGGACACCTGGGACATTAAGGACATATGGGACATTTAGAACGCCTGGGACATTAGGGACATATGACACATATGGGACATCTGGGACACCTGGGACATTAAGGACATATGGGACATCTGGGACGTCTGGGACGTTTAGGACATATGGGACATCTAGGACGTCTGGGACGTCTGGGACGTTAAGGACATATGGAACATTTAGTACGCCTAGGACATTAGGGACATATGAGACATATGGGACATCTGGGACGCCTGGGACATTAGGGACATATGGGAAATATGGGACATCTGGGCCGTCTGGGACGTTAGGGACATATTGAGCATCTGGGACGTCTGGGACGTTAGGGACATATGGAGCATCTAGGACGTCTGGGACGTTAGAGACATACGGGACAGCTGGGACGTCTGGGACGTTAGAGACATATGGGACATTTAGGACGTCTGGGACGTCTGGGACGTTAGGGACATACGAAACAGCTGGGACGTCTGGGACGTTAGAGACATATGGGACATTTAGGAAGTCTGGGACGTTAGGGACATATGGAACATTTAGGACGCCTGGGACATTAGGGACATATGGGACATATGGGACATCTGGGACGTCTGGGACGTTAGAGACATATGAGACATCTGGGACGTCTGGGACGTTAAGGACATATGGGACATCTAGGACGTCTGGGACGTCTGGGACATTAAGGACATATGGGACATTTGGAACGCCTGGGACATTAGGGACATATGACACATATGGGACATCTGGGACACCTGGGACATTAAGGACATATGGGACATATGGGACATCTGGGACGTCTAGGACGTTAGGAACATATGGGACATCTGGGACGTCTGGGACGTTAAGGACATATGGGACATCGAGGACGCCTGGGACGTCTGGGACGGTAAAGACACATGGGACATTTAGGACGCCTGGGACAATAGGGACATATGGGATATATGGGACATATGGGACATCTGGGACGTCTGGGACGTTTAGGACATATGGGACATCTAGGACGTCTGGGACGTCTGGGACGTTAAGGACATATGGGACATTTAGGACGCCTAGGACAATTGGGACATATGGGACATATGGGACATCTGGGACGCCTGGGACATTAGGGACATATGGGAAATATGGGACATCTGGGTCGTCTGGGACGTTAGGGACATATGGGACATCTGGGACGTCTGGGACGTTAGGGACATATGGGACATCTGGGACGTCTGGGACGTTAGGGACATATGGAGCATCTGGGACGTCTGGGACGTTAGGGACATATGGAGCATCTAGGACATCTGGGACGTCTGGGACGTTAAGAACATATGGGGCATTTAAGACGCCTGGGACATTAGGGACATATAAGACATATGGGCTATCTGGCACGTCTGGGACGTTAGGGACATATGGAGCATCTAGGACGTCTGGGACGTCTGGGACGTTAGTGACATACGGGACAGCTGGGACGTCTGGGACGCTAGACACATATGGGACGTCTGGGACGTCTGGGACGTTAAGGACATATGGGACATCTAGGACGTCTGGGACGCTAGACACATATGGGACATCTGGGACGTCTGGGACGTTAAGGACATATGGGACATCTAGGACGTCTGGGACGCTAGACACATATGGGACATCTGGGACGTCTGGGATGTTAGGGACATATGGGACATCTAGGACGTCTGGGACGCTAGACACATATGGGACATCTGGGACGTCTGGGACGTTAAGAACATATGGGGCATTTAAGACGCCTGGGACATTAGGGACATATAAGACATATGGGCTATCTGGCACGCCTGGGACATTAGGGACATATGGGACATATGGGACATTTGGGACGTCTCGGACGTCTGGGACGTTAGGGACATATAGGACATCTAGGACATCTGCGACGTTAGGGACATTTGGGCATTTAGGACGTCTGGGACGTCTTGGACGTTAGGGACATACGGAACAGCTGGGACGTCTAGGACGTTAGGAACGTAAGGGGCATTTAGGACGTTTGGGACGTTAGGGACATATAGAACATCTAAGACGCCTGGGACATTAGGGACATATGGGACATATGGGACATCTGGGAAGTCTGGGACGTTAGGAACATATGAGACATCTGGGACGTCTGGGACGTTAGGGACATGTAGGACATCTAGGACGTCTGGGACGTCTGGGACGTTAAGGACATATGGGACATTTAGGACGCCTAGGACATTAGGGACATATGGGACATATGGGACATCTGGGACGCCTGGTACATTAGGGACATATGGGAAATATGGGACATCTGGGCCGTCTGGGACGTTAGGGACATATGGGACATCTGGGACGTCTGGGACGTTAAGGACATATGGGACATCTAGGACGTCTGGGACGCTAGACACATATGGGACATCTGGGACGTCTGGGACGTTAAGGACATATGGGACATCTAGGACGTCTGGGACGCTAGACACATATGGGACATCTGGGACGTCTGGGATGTTAGGGACATATGGGACATCTAGGACGTCTGGGACGCTAGACACATATGGGACATCTGGGACGTCTGGGACGTTAAGAACATATGGGGCATTTAAGATGCCTGGGACATTAGGGACATATAAGACATATGGGCTATCTGGCACGCCTGGGACATTAGGGACATATGGGACATATGGGACATTTGGGACGTCTGGGACATTTGGGACGTTAGGGACATATAGGACATCTAGGACATTTGCGCCGTTAGGGACATTTGGGCATCTAGGACGTCTGGGACGTCTGGGACGTTAGGGACATACGGAACAGCTGGGACGTCTGGGACGTTAGGAACGTAAGGGGCATTTAGGACGTTTGGGACGTTAGGGACATATAGAACATCTAAGACGCCTGGGACATTAGGGACATATAAGACATATGGGCTATCTGGCACGCCTGGGACATTAGGGACATATGGGACATATGGGACATTTGGGACGTCTCGGACGTCTGGGACGTTAGGGACATATAGGACATCTAGGACATCTGCGACGTTAGTTACATTTGGGCATTTAGGACGTCTGGGACGTCTTGGACGTTAGGGACATACGGAACAGCTGGGACGTCTAGGACGTTAGGAACGTAAGGGGCATTTAGGACGTTTGGGACGTTAGGGACATATAGAACATCTAAGACGCCTGGGACATTAGGGACATATGGGACATATGGGACATCTGGGAAGTCTGGGACGTTAGGAACATATGAGACATCTGGGACGTCTGGGACGTTAGGGACATGTAGGACATCTAGGACGTCTGGGACGTCTGGGACGTTAAGGACATATGGGACATTTAGGACGCCTAGGACATTAGGGACATATGGGACATATGGGACATCTGGGACGCCTGGTACATTAGGGACATATGGGAAATATGGGACATCTGGGCCGTCTGGGACGTTAGGGACATATGGGACATCTGGGACGTCTGGGACGTTAAGGACATATGGGACATCTAGGACGTCTGGGACGCTAGACACATATGGGACATCTGGGACGTCTGGGACGTTAAGGACATATGGGACATCTAGGACGTCTGGGACGCTAGACACATATGGGACATCTGGGACGTCTGGGATGTTAGGGACATATGGGACATCTAGGACGTCTGGGACGCTAGACACATATGGGACATCTGGGACGTCTGGGACGTTAAGAACATATGGGGCATTTAAGATGCCTGGGACATTAGGGACATATAAGACATATGGGCTATCTGGCACGCCTGGGACATTAGGGACATATGGGACATATGGGACATTTGGGACGTCTGGGACATTTGGGACGTTAGGGACATATAGGACATCTAGGACATTTGCGCCGTTAGGGACATTTGTTCATCTAGGACGTCTGGGACGTCTGGGACGTTAGGGACATACGGAACAGCTGGGACGTCTGGGACGTTAGGAACGTAAGGGGCATTTAGGACGTTTGGGACGTTAGGGACATATGGAACATCTAAGACGCCTGGGACATTAGGGACATATGGGACATATGAGACATCTGGGAAGTCTGGAACGTTAGGAACATATGAGACATCTGGGACGTCTGGGACGTTAGGGACATATGGGACATCTAAGACGTCTGGGACGTCTGGGACGTTAAGGACATATGGGACATCTTGGACGTCTGGGACGCTAGACACATATGGAACATCTGGGACGTCTGGGATGTTAGGGACATATGGGACATCTAGGACGTCTGGGACGCTAGACACATATGGGACATCTGGGACGTCTGGGACGTTAAGAACATATGGGGCATTTAAGACGCCTGGGACATTAGGGACATATGGGACATATGGGACATCTGGGAAGTCTGGGACGTTAGGAACATATGGGACATCTGGGACGTCTGGGACGTTAGGGACATATGGGACATCTAGGACGTCTGGGACGTCTGGGACGTTAAGGACATATGGGACATTAAGGACGCCTGGGACATTAGGGACATATGGGACATCTGGGACATCTGGGACGCCTGGGACATTAGGGACATATGGGACATATGGAACATCTGGGACGTCTGGGACGTTAGGGACATATGGGACATCTGGGACGTCTGGGACGTTAAGGACATATGGGACATTTAGGACATTTGGTACGGTAGGGACATATGGAACATCTAGGACGCCTGGGACATTATTGACATATTTGACATATGGGACATCTAAGACGTCTGGGACGTTAGGGACATATGGGTCATCTGGGACGTCTGGGACGTTAAGGACATATGGTACATCTAGGACGTCTGGGACGATAGACACATATGGGACATCGTGGACATCTGGGAAGTTAGGGACATATGGAGCATCTAGGACGTCTGGGACGTCTGGGACGTTAGAGACATACGGGACAGCTGGGACGTCTGGGACGTTAGAGACATATGGGACATTTAGGACGTCTGGGACGTCTGGGACGTTAGGGACATACGGAACAGCTGGGACGTCTGGGACGTTAGAGACATATGGGACATTTAGGACGTCTGGGACGTTAGGGACATATGGAACATTTAGGACGCCTGGGACATTAGGGACATATGGGACATATGGGACATCTGGGACGTCTGGGACGTTAGGGACATATGAGACATCTGGGCCGTCTGGGACGTTAAGGACATATAGGACATCTAGGACGTCTGGGACCTCTGGGACATTAAGGACATATGGGACATTTAGAACGCCTGGGACATTAGGGACATATGACACATATGGGACATCTGGGAAACCTAAGACATTAAGGACATATAGGGCATATGGGACATCTGGGACGTCTAGGACGTTAGGAACATATGGGACATCTGGGACGTCTGGGACGTTAAGGACATATAGGACATCGAGGTTGCCTGGGACGTCTGGGACGGTAAAGACACATGGGACATTTAGGACGCCTGGGACATTAGGGACATATGGGACATATGGCAATATGGGACATCTGGGACGTCTGGGACGTTAAGCACATATTGGCATCTAAGACGTCTGGGACGCTAGGGACACATGGGACATCTGGGACGTCTGGTACGTTAAAGACATATGAGACAGCTGGGACATCTGGGACGTTAGAGACATATGGGACATTTAGGACGTCTGGGACGTTAGGGACATATGGAACATTTAGGACGCCTGGGACATTAGGGACATATGGGACATATGGGACATCTGGGACGTCTGGGACGTTAGGGACATATGAGACATCTGGGACGTCTGGGACGTTAAGGACATATGGGACATCTAGGACGTCTGGGACGTCTGGGACATTAAGGACATATGGGACATTTAGAACGCCTGGGACATTAGGGACATATGACACATATGCGACATCTGGGACACCTGGGACATTAAGGACATATGGGACATATGGGACATATGGGACATCTTTGACGTCTAGGACGTTAGGAACATTTGGGACATCTGGGACGTCTGGGACGTTAATGACATATGGGACATTGAGGACGCTTGGGACGTCTGGGACGGTAAGGACATATGGGACATATGGGACATATGGGACATCTTTGACGTCTAGGACGTTAGGAACATTTGGAACATCTGGGACGTCTGGGACGTTAAGGACATATGGGACATTTAGAACGCCTGGGACATTAGGGACATATGACACATATGGGACATCTGGGACACCTGGGACATTAAGGACATATGGGACATATGGGACATCTTTGACGTCTAGGACGTTAGGAACATTTGGGACATCTGGGACGTCTGGGACGTTAAGGACATATGGGACATTTAGAACGCCTGGGACATTAGGGACATATGACACATATGGGGCATCTGGGACACCTGGGACATTAAGGACATATGGGACATATGGGACATATGGGACATTTTTGACGTCTAGGACGTTAGGAACATTTGGGATATCTGGGACGTCTGGGACGTTAAGGACATATGGGAAATCTGGGACGTCTGGGACGTTAGGGACAAATGGAGCATCTGGGACATCTGGGACGTTGGGAACATATGGAGCATCTAGGACGTCTGGTACGTCTGGGACGTTAGAGACATACGGGACAGCTGGGACGTCTGGGACGTTAGAGACATATGGGACATTTAGGACGTCTGGGTCGTTAGGGACATATGGAACATTTAGGACGCCTGGGACATTAGGGACATATGGGACATCTGGGACGTCTGGGACGTTAGAGACATATGGGACATTTAGGACGTCTGGGACATATGGAACATTTAGGACGCCTGGGACATTAGGGACATATGGGACATCTGGGACGTCTGGGACGTTAGGGACATATGGGACATCTAGGACGTCTGGGACGTCTGGGACGTTAAGGACATATGGGACATTTAGGACGCCTGGGACATTAGGGACATATGGGACATCTGGGACATCTGGGACGCCTGGGACATTAGGGACATATGGGACATATGGAACATCTGGGACGTCTGCAACGTTAGGGACATATGGGACATCTGGGACGTCTGGGACGTTAAGGACATACGGGACAGCTGGGACGTCTGGGACGTTAGAGACATATGGGACATTTAGGACGTCTGGGACGTCTGGGACGTTAGGGACATACGGGACAGCTGGGACGTCTGGGACGTTAGAGACATATGGGACATTTAGGACGTCTGGGACGTTAGGGACATATGGAACATTTAGGACGCCTGGGACATTAGGGACATATGGGACATCTGGGACGTCTGGGACGTTAGGGACATATGGGACATCTAGGACGTCTGGGACGTCTGGGACGTTAAGGACATATGGGACATTTAGGACGCCTGGGACATTAGGGACATATGGGACATCTGGGACATCTGGGACGCCTGGGACATTAGGGACATATGGGACATATGGAACATCTGGGACGTCTGCAACGTTAGGGACATATGGGACATCTGGGACGTCTGGGACGTTAAGGACATATGGGACATCTAGGACGTCTGGGACGTCTGGACGTTAAGGACATATGGGACATTTGGGACGGTAGGGACATATGGAACATCTAGGACGCCTGGGACATTATTGACATATGGGACATATGGGACATCTGGAAAGTCTGGGACGTTAGGAACATATGGGACATCTGGGACGTCTGGGACGTTAGGGACATATGGGACATCTAGGACGTCTGGGACGTCTGGGACGTTAAGGACATATGGGACATTTAGGACGCCTGGGACATTAGGGACATATGGGACATCTGGGACATCTGGGACGCCTGGGACATTAGGGACATATGGGACATATGGAACATCTGGGACGTCTGCAACGTTAGGGACATATGGGACAGCTGGGACGTCTGGGACGTTAAGGACATATGGGACATCTAGGACGTCTGGGACGTCTGGACGTTAAGGACATATGGGACATTTGGGACGGTAGGGACATATGGAACATCTAGGACGCCTGGGACATTATTGACATATGGGACATATGGGACATCTAAGACGTCTGGGACGTTAGGGACATATGGGTCATCTGGGACGTCTGGGACGTTAAGGACATATGGGACATCTAGGACGTCTGTGACGTCTGGGACGTTAAGGACATATGGGACAATTAAGACACCTGGGACATTAGGGACATATGGGACATCTGGGACGCCTAAAAAATTAGGGACATATGGGACATCTGGGACGCCTAAGAAATTAGGGACATATGGGACATATGGAACATCTGGGACGTCTGGGACGTTAGGGACATATGGAGCATCTAGGACGTCTGGGACGTCTAGGACGTTAGAGACATACGGGACAGCTGGGACGTCTAGGACGTTAGAGACATATGGGACATTTAGGACGTCTGGGACGTCTGGGACGTTAGGGACATACGGGACAGCTGGGACGTCTGGGACGTTAGAGACATATGGGACATTTAGGACGTCTGGGACGTTAGGGACATATGGAACATTTAGGACGCCTGGGACATTAGGGACATATGGGACATATGGGACATCTGGGACGTCTGGGACGTTAGGGACATATGAAACATCTGGGACGTCTGGAACGTTAAGGACATATGGGACATCTATGACGTCTGGGACGTCTGGGACATTAAGGACATATGGGACATTTAGAACGCCTGGAACATTAGGAACATATGACACATATGGGACATCTGGGACACCTAAGACATTAAGGATATATGGGACATATGGGACATCTGGGACGTCTGGGACGTTAAGGACATATGGGACATTGAGGTTGCCTGGGACGTCTGGGACGGTAAGGACACATGGGACATTTAGGACGACTGGGACATTAGGGACATATGGGACATATGGCAATATGGGACATCTGGGACGTCTGGGACGTTTAGCACATATGGGACATCTAGGACGTCTGGGACGTCTGGGACGTTAAGGACATATGGGACATTTAAGACGCCTAGGACATTAGGACATATGGGACATATGGGACATCTGGGACACCTGGGACATTAAGGACATATGGGAAATATGGGACATCTGGGCCGTCTGGGACGTTAGGGACATATGGGACATCTGGGACGTCTGGGACGTTAAGGACATATCGGACATCTAGGACGTCTGGGACATTAAGGACATATGGGAAATACGGGACAGCTGGGACGTCTGGGACGTTAGAAACATATGGAGCATCTAGGACGTCTGGGACGTCTGGGACGTTAGAGACATACGGGACAGCTGGGACGTCTGGGACGTTAGAGACATATGGGACATTTAGGACGTCTGGGACGTTAAGGACATATGGGACATCTAGGACGTCTGGGACATTAAGGACATATGGGACATTTAGAACGCCTGGGACATTAGGGACATATGACACATATGGGACATCTGGGACACCTGGGACATTAAGGACATATGGGACATTTAGAACGCCTGGGACATTAGGGACATATGACACATATGGGACATCTGGGACACCTGGGACACTAAGGACATATGGGACATCTGAGACGTCTGGGACGTTTAGGACATATGGGACATCTAGGACGTCTGGGACGTCTGGGACGTTAAGGACATATGGAACATTTAGTACGCCTAGGAAATTAGGGACATATGAGACATATGGGACATCTGGGACGCCTGGGACATTAGGGACATATGGGAAATATGGGACATCTGGGCCGTCTGGGACGTTAGGGACATATGGAGCATCTGGGACGTCTTGGACGTTAGGGACATATGGAGCATCTAAGACGTCTGGGACGTCTGGGACGTTAGAGACATACGGGACAGCTGGGACGTCTGGGACGTTAGAAACATATGGGACATTTAGGACGTCTGGGACGTCTGGGACGTTAGGGACATACGGGACAGCTGGGACGTCTGGGACGTTAGAGACATATGGGACATTTAGGACGTCTGGGACATTAGGGACATATGGAACATTTAGGACGCCTGGGACATTAGGGACATATGGACATATGGGACATCTAGGACGTCTGGGACGTATAGGACGTCTGGGACGTTAAGGACATATGAGACATTTAGGACGCCTGGGACAATAGGGACATATGAGAAATCTGGGACGCCTGGGACATTAGGGACATATGGTACATATGGGACATCTGGGACGCCTGGGACGTTAGGGACATATAGGACATCTAGGACGTCTGGGACGTTAAAGACATATGGGACATTTAGGACGCCTGCAACATTAGAGACATATGGGACATCTGCGACGTCTGGTACGTTAAGGACATATGGGACATCTAGGACGTCTGGGACGTCTGGGACGTTAAGGACATATGCGACATTTAGGACGCCTGGGACAATAGGGACATCTGGGACGCCTGGGACATTAGGGACATATGGGACATATGGGACATCTGGGACGCCTGGGACGTTATGGACATATAGGACATTTAGGACGTCTGGGACGTTAAGGACATATAGGAAATTTAGGACGCCTGCAACATTAGAGACATATGGGACATATGAGACATCTGCGACGTCTGATACGTTAAGGACATATTGGACATCTAAGACGTCTGAAACGTCTGGGACGTTAAGGACATATGGGACATTTAGGTCGACTGGGACATTAGGGACATATGGGACATATGGGACATCTGGGACGTCTGGGACGTTAGGGACATATGGGACATCTAGGACGTCTGGGACGTCTGGGACGTTAGTGACATACGGGACAGCTGGGACGTCTGGGACGTTAGGGACATATGGGTCATTTAGGACGTCTGGGACGTTAGGGACATATGGAACATCTAAGACGCCTGGGATATTAGGGACATATGGGACATATGGGACATCTGGGACGTCTGGGACGTTAGGGAGATATAGGACATCTGGGACATCTGGGACGTTATGGACATATATGACACCTAGGACGTCTGGGACGTCTGGGACGTTAAGGACATATGGGACATTTAGTACGCCTTGGACATTAAAGGCATATGGGACATATGAAACATCTGGGACGCCTGGGACATTAGGGACATATGGGACATATGAGACATAAGGGACATCTGGGACGTCTTGGACGTTAGGGACGTATGGGACATCTGAGACGTCTGGGACGTTAAGGACATATGGGACAATTAGGGCGTCAGGGACGTTAGGGACATATGGGACATCTGGGACGTCTGGGACGTTAGGGACATATGGGACACCCGGGACGTCTGGGACGTTATGGACATATGGGAAATCTAGGACGTCTGGGATGTCTGGGACGTTAAGGACATATGGGACATTTAGGACGCCTGGGACATTAGGGACATATGGGACATATAGGACATCTGGGACGCCTGGGACATTAGGGACATATGGGACATCTGGCACGTCTGGGACTTCTGGGAGGTTAGGGACATATAGGACATCTAGGACGTCTGGGACGTTAGGGACATATAGGACATCTAGGTCGTCTTGGACGTCTGACGCGTTAGGGACATACGGGACAGCTGGGACGTCTGGGACGTTAGGGACATATGGGACATTTAGGACGTCTGGGACGTACGGGACATATGGAACATCTAGGACGCCTAAACATTAGGGACATATGGTACATATGGGACATCTGGGACGTCTGCGACGTTAGGGACATATGGGACATCTGGGACGTCTGGGACGTTAAGGACATATGGGACATCTAGGACGCCTGGGACGTCTGGGACGTTAAGAACATATGAGGCATTTAAGGCGCCTGGGACATTAGGGACTTATGGGACATATGGGCTATCTGGCACGCCTGGGACATTAGGGACATATGGGACATATGGAACATTTTGGACGTCTGGGACGTCTGGGACGTTAGGGACATATAGGACATCAAGGACATCTGCGACGTTAGGGACATATGGGAGATGTAGGACGTCTGGGACGTCTGGGACGTTAGGGACATATGGGACATATGAGACATCTGTTACGTCTGGGACGTTAGGGACATATGGGACATCTGGGACGTCTGGGACGTTAAGGACATATGGGACATCTAGGACGTCTGGGACGTCTGGGACGTTAGGAATGTAAGGGGCATTTAGGACGTCTAGGACGTTAAGGACATATGGAACATCTAAGACGCTTGGGACATTAGGGACATATGGGACATATGGGACATCTGGGACGTCTGGGACGTTTGGGACATATAGGACATCTGGGACGTCTGGGACGTTAAGGACATATGGGACATCTAGGACGTCTGGGACGTCTGGGACGTTAAGGATATATGGGACATTTAAGAAGCCTTGGACATTAGGGACATATGGGACATATGGAACATCTGGGACGTCTGGGACGTTAGGAACATATGGGACATCTGGGACGTCTGGGACGTTAAGGACATATGGGACATCTAGGACGTCTGGGACGTCTGGAAGTTAAGGACATATGGGACATTTAGGACGCCTGAAACATTAGGGACATATGGGACATGTGGGACATCTGGGACGTCTGGGACGTTAAGGACATATTAGACATCTAGGACGTCTGGGACGTTAAGGACATATGGGACATTTAGGACGCCTGGGACATTATGGACATATGGGACATATGGGACATATAGGACATATGGGACATATGGGACATCTGGGACGTTTGGGACGTTAAAAACATATAAAACATCTAGGACGTCTGAGACGTTAAGGGCATATGGGACATCTAGGACGTCTGGGACGTCTGGGACGTTAGGGACATACGGTACAGCTGGGACGTCTGAGACGTTAAGGGCATATGGGACATCTAGGACGTCTGGGACGTCTGGGACATTAGGGACATATGGGACATATGGGACATCTGGGACGCCTGGGACATTAGGGACATTTGGGATATATGGGACATCAGGGTCGTCTGGGACGTTAGGGACATATGGGACATCTGGGACGTTTGGAACGTTAAGGACATATAGAACATCTAGGACGTCTAGGACGTTAGGGACATACGGGACAGCTAGGACGTCTGGGACGGTAGGGACATATAAGACATCTGTGACGTCTGGGACATTAGGGACATATGGGACATACGGGACATCTAGGACGTCTGAGACGCTAGGGACATATGGGACATCTGGGACGTCTGGGACGTTAAGAACATATGGGATATCTAGGACGTCTGGGACGTCTGGTACGATAAGGACATATGAAACATTTAGGACGCCTGGGACATTAGGGACATATGGGACATATGGGACATCTGGGACGCCTGGGACATTAGGAACATATGGGACATATGGAACATCTGGGACGTCTGGGACGTCTGGGACGTTAGGAACATATAGGACATCTAGGACGTCTGGGACGTTAGGGACATATGGGACGTCTAGGACGTCTGGGACGTTAAGGACATATGGGACATCTAGGACGTCTGAGAAGTTAAGGACATATGAGACATTTAGGACGCCTAGGACATTAGGGACGTATGGGACATATGGGACATCTGGGACGTCTGGGACGTTAGGGACATATGGGACATCTGGGACATCTAGAACGTCTGGGACGCTAGGGACATATGGGACATCTGGGACGTCTGGGACGTTAAGAACATATAGGATATCTAGGACGTCTGGGACGTCTGGCACGATAAGGACATATGGAACATTTAGGACGCCTGGGACATTAGGGACACATGGGACATATGGGACATCTGGGACGCCTGAAACATTAGGAACATATGGGACATATGGGACATCTGGGACGTCTGGGACGACTGGGACGTTAGGGACATATAGGACATCTAGGACGTCTGGGACGTTAGGGACATATGGGACATTTAGGACGCCTGGGACATTAGGGACATATGGGACATATGGGACATCTGGGACGTCTGGGACGTTAGGGACATATGGGACATCTGCGACGTCTGGGACGTTAAGCACATATTGGCATCTAGGACGTCTGGGACGCTAGGGACATATGGGACATCTGGGACGTCTGGTACGTTAAGAACATATGAGACTTCTGGGACGTCTGGGACGTTCGGGACATATAGGACATTTAGGACGTCTGGGACGTTAGGGACATATGGGACATCTAGAACGTCTGGGACGTCTGGAAAGTTAGAAACATACGGAACAGCTGGGACGTCTGGGACATTAGGGACATATAAAACATTTACGACGTCTGGGACGTTAGGGACATATGGAACATCTTTGGACGCCTGGGACATTAAGGACATATGGGACATATGGTACATCTGGGACGTCTGAGACGTTAGGGACATATGGGACACTTGGGACGTCTGGGACGTTAAGGAAATATGGGACATCTAGGACGTCTGGGACGTCCGGGACGTTAAAGACATATAGGACATTTAGGACGCATGGGACATTAGGGCCATATGGGTCATATGGGACATCTGGGACGCCTGGGACATTAGGGACATGTAGAACGTATAGGACATCTGGGGCGTCTGGGACGTCTGGGACGTTTTCGACATTTGGGACATCGCGAACTTTTGAGACGTCTGGGACGTCTGGGATTTTTGGCACGAGAAATCTGGGACGTCTGGGACATCTGGGACGTCTGGGACGTTAGGGACATATGGGACATCTGCGACGTCTGGGACGTTAAGCACATATTGGCATCTAGGATGTCTGGGACGCTAGGGACATATGGGACATCTGGGACGTCTGGTACGTTAAGAACATATGAGACATCTGGGACGTCTGGGACGTTTGGGACATATAGGACATTTAGGACGTCTGGGACGTTAGGGACATATGGGACATCTAGAACGTCTGGGACGTCTGGAAAGTTAGAAACATACGGGACAGCTGGGACGTCTGGGACATTAGGGACATATAAGACATTTACGACGTCTGGGACGTTAGGGACATATGGAACATCTTTGGACGCCTGGGACATTAAGGACATATGGGACATATGGTACATCTGGGACGTCTGAGACGTTAGGGACATATGGGACACTTGGGACGTCTGGGACGTTAAGGAAATATGGGACATCTAGGACGTCTGGGACGTCCGGGACGTTAAAGACATATAGGACATTTAGGACGCATGGGACATTAGGGCCATATGGGTCATATGGGACATCTGGGACGCCTGGGACATTAGGGACATGTAGAACGTATAGGACATCTGGGGCGTCTGGGACGTCTGGGACGTTAGGGACATATAGGACATCTAGGACGTCTGGGGCGTTATCGACATATGGGACATCTAGGACGTCTGGGACGTCTGGGACGTCTGGGACGTTAGGGACATACGGGACAGCTGAGACGTCGGGCACGTTATGGACATATGGGACATTCAGGACGTCTGGGACGTTAGGGAAATATGGAACATCTAGGACGCCTGGGACATTAGGGACATATGGAACATCTGGGACCTCGGAAACGTTAAGGACATATGGAACATCTAGGACGTCTGGGACGTCTAGGACGTCTGGGACGTTAAGGACATATGGGACATTTAGGACGCCTGGGACAATAGGAACATATGGGACATCTGGGACGCCTGGGACATTAGGGACATATGGTACATATGGGACATCTGGGACGCCTGGAACGTTAGAGACATATAGGACATCTAGGACGTCTGGGACGTTAAAGACATATGGGACATTTAGGACGCCTGCAACATTAGAGACATATGGGACATCTGCGACGTCTGGTACGTTAAGGACATATGGGACATCTAGGACGTCTGGGACGTCTGGGACGTTAAGGACATATGGGACATTTAGGACGCCTGGGACAATAGGGACATCTGGGACGCCTGGGACATTAGGGACATATGGGACATATGGGACATCTGGGACGCCTGGGACGTTAGGGACATATAGGACATCTAGGACGTCTGGGACGTTAAGGACATATAGGACATTTAGGACGCCTGCAACATTAGAGACATATGGGACATATGGGACATCTGCGACGTCTGATACGTTAAGGACATATGGGACATCTAGGACGTCTGAGACGTCTGGGCGGTAAGGACATATGAGACATTTAGGTCGACTGGGACATTAGGGACATATGGGACATATGGGACATCTGGGACGTCTGGGACGTCTGGTACGTCTGAGACGTTTGGGACGGAATATCTGGAACGACTAGGACATTTGGGACATGTGGGACGTATGGGGCGTCTGGGACGTCGGGGACGTTTGGAACGTCTGTGACGTCCGGAACATCTGGGACGTCTGTGTCATCTGATACATCTGGGACGTCTGGGAAGTTTAGGACGTCTGAGATATCTGGGACGTATGAGACGTCTGGGATGTCTAAAAAGTTTGGGACGGAAAATCTGGGACGTCTGTGACGTCTGGGACATCTGGGACGTCTGTGTCGTCTGAGACATCTGGGACGTCTGGGAAGTTTAGGACGTCTGAGACAACTAGGACGTATGAGACGTCTGGGATGTCTAAAAAGTTTGGGACGGGGAATCTGGGACGTCTGTGACGTCTATGACATTTGGGACATCTGAAACGTCTGGGACGTTTGAGACGGAAAATCTGGGACGACTGGGACATCTGGGACGTCTGGGACATTTGGGACATCTGGGGCGTGTGGGACGTCTGGTACATCTGGAACATCGGGAACGTTTGAGACGTCTGGGACGTCTGGGACTTTTGACACGGGAAATCTGGGGACGTCTGGGACTTTTGGGACATCTGGGACGTCTGGAACGTCTGGGACGTTTGGGTCGGGAAATCTGGGACAACTGGAACGTCTAGGACGTCTGGGACATTTGGGACATCTGGGACATCGGGAATGTTTGGAACATCTGGAACGTCTGGGACGCAACAGCGGGACATCTGAGACGTCTGGGACATCTGAGACATCTGGAACGTCTGAGACGTTTGGGACGTCTGGGACATCTGAAACGTCTGGGACGTCTGCGACATCTGGGACATCGGAGACGTTTGGGGCGTCTGGGACGTCCGGTACGTTTGGGACGGGGAAATGTGGGACGTCTGGAACGTCTGGAACGTCTGGGACATCTGGGACGACTGTGTTATTGAGACATCTGGGACGTCTGGGAAGTTTAGGACGTTTGATACATCTGCGACGTATGAGACGTCTGGGATGTCTGAAAAGTTTGGAACGGGGAATCTGGGACGTCTGTGACGTCTGGGACATTTGGGACATCGCGAACTTTTGAGACGTCTGGGACGTCTGGGATTTTTGGCACGGGAAATCTGGGACGTCTGGGACATTTGGGACATCTGGGACGTCTGGAACGTCTGGGACGTTTGGGTCGGGAAATCTGGGACAACTGAGACGTCTGGACGTCTGAGACATCTGGGACGTCTGGGACGTCTGCGACATGTGGGACGCCAAGGACGTTTGAGACGTCTGAGATGTTTGGGATGGAAAACCTGGACGTCTGGGACGTTTGATACGGTAAATCTGGGACGTGTGGGATGCCTGGAACATTTGGGACATCTGGGAGGTCTGGGACGGCTGGGACATCTAGGACATCGGGGACGTCTGGGACGTCTAGAACATTTGGGACATCGAGGACGCCTGGGACGTATGGAACATTTAGGACATTTGAGACGTCTGGGACGTTTTGGACGGAAATCAGGGACGCCTGGGCGTCTGGAAAATATAAGACATCTGGGACGTCTGGTGCATTTGGGATAGAAAACGTGGGACATATAGCACAACTGGAACGTCTGGGACGTTAAGGACATATGGGACATCTGGGACGTCTGAAACGTTAAAGACATATGGGGCATTTCGAACGTTTGGGACGTTAGGGACATATGGGACATCTGGGACGTCTGTGTCATCTGAGACATCTGGGACGTCTGGGAAGTTTAGGACGTCTGAGACAACTAGGACGTATGAGCCGTCTGGGATGTCTAAAAAGTTTGGGACGGGGAATCTGGGACATCTGTGACGTCTAGGACATTTGGTACATCTGAAACGTCTGGGACGTTTGAGACGGAAAATCTGGGACGTCTGGGATATTTGGGACATCTGGGGCGTGTGGGACGTCGGAGCCGTCTGGGACGTCTGGGACGTCTGGTGCGTTTGGGATAAAAAACGAGGGAGATCTGGGACGTATGGGATGTTTGGGACAACTAGGACGTCTGGAACGTTTAGGACGGGAAATCTGGGACGACTGGGCGTCTGGGACGTCTGGGACATTTGGGACATCTGGGACGTATGGGACGTCGGAGCCGTCTGGGACGTCTGGGACGTCTGGTGCGTTTGGGATAAAAAACGAGGGAGATCTGGGACGTATTAGATGTTTGGGAAAACTGGGACTTCTGGGACATTTAGGACGGAAAATCTGGGACGACTGGGGCTTCTGGGACGTCTGGGACATTTGGGACATCTGGGACGTGTGTAACGTCGGAGCCGTCTGGGACATCTGGGACGTCTGGGACGTCTGGGATATTTGGGACATCTGGGGCGTGTGAGACGTCTGGTACAACTGGGACATCAAAAACTTTTGAGACGTCTGGGACGTCTGGGACCTTTGGCACGGGAAATCTGGGACGTCTGGGATATTTGGGCATCTGGGACGTCTGGAACGTCTGAGACGTTTGGGTCGGGAAATCTAGGACGACTGGAACGTCTAAGACGTCTGGGACATTTTGGACATCTGGGACATCCAGGACGCCTGGGACGTTAGTGACATATGGGACATATCGGCCGTCTGGAACGTTTGGGACGTTAGGGACATATGGGACGTCTGGGACGTCTGGGACGTTAAGAACATATGGGACATCTGGGACGTCTGGGACGTTAGGGACATATAGGACATCTAGGTCGTCTGGGACGTTAGGGACATATGGGACATCTAGGACATCTGAGACGTCTGCGAAGTTTGGGAAGTCTGGGATATCTGGGACTTCTGGGACGTCCGGGACGTTAGGGACATATGGGACATCTGGAACGGCTGGGACGTTAAGTACATATGGGACATCTGGAACGTCTGGGACGTTAGGGACATGTATGACATCTAGGACGTCTGGGACGTTAGGGACATATGGGACAAATGAGACATCTGGGACGTATGGGACGTTAGGGACATATGGGACATCTAGGACGTCTGGGACGTTAGGAACATATGGGACATATAGCACAACTGGAACGTCTGGGACGTTAAGAACATATGGGACATCTGGGACGTCTGAAACGTTAAAGACATATGGGGCATTTAGAACGTCTGGGACGTTAGGGACATATGGGACATCTAGAACGCCTGGGACGTTAAGGACATATGGGACATCTGGGACGTCTGGGACGTTAGGAACATATTGGGCATTTAGGACCTCTAGGACGTTAAGGACATATGGGACATCTAGAACGCCTGGGACGTTAGGGACATATAGGACATCTAGGACGTCTGGGACGTTAGGGACATTTGGGACATTTGGAACGTCTGGGACGTCTGGTACGTCTGAGACGTTTGGGACGGAATATCTGGAACGACTAGGACATTTGGGACATATGGGACGTATGAGGCGTCTGGGACGTCGGGGACCTTTGGGACGTCTGGGACGTCCGGAACATCTGGGACGTCTGTGTCATCTGATACATCTGGGACGTCTGGGAAGTTTAGGACGTCTGAGATATCTGGGACGTATGAGACATCTGGGATGTCTAAAAAGTTTGGGACGGGAAATCTGGGACGTCTGTCACGTCTCGGACATTTGGGACATCTGAAACGTCTGGGACGTTTGAGACGGAAAATCTGGGACGACTGGGACGTCTGGGACGTCTGGGACATTTGGGACAACTGGGGCGTGTGGGACGTCTGGTACATCTGGAACATCGGAAACGTTTGAGACGTCTGGACGTCTGGGACTTTTGGCACGGAAATCTGGGACGTCTGGGACTTTTGGAACATCTGGGACGACTGGAACGTCTAGGACGTCTGGGACATTTGGGACATCTGGGACATCGGGAATGTTTGGGACATCTGGAACGTCTGGGACGCAACAGTGGGACATCTGAGACGTCTGGGACATCTGAGACATCTGGGACGTCTGAGACGTTTGGGACGGGGAAATGTGGGACGTCTGGATCGTCTGGAACGTCTGGGACATCTGGGACGACTGTGTTATTGAGACATCTGGGACGTCTGGGAAGTTTAGGACGTCTGAGACATCTGGGACGTATGAGACGTCTGGGATGTCTGAAAAGTTTGGGACGGGGAATCTGGGACGTCTGTGACGTCTGGGACATTTGGGACATCTGAAATGTCTGGGACGTTTAGGACGGAAAATCTGGGACGATTGGGACGTCTGGGACGTCTGGGATATTTGGGACATCTGGGGCGTGTGAGACGTCTGGTACATCTGATACATCGGGAACTTTTGAGACGTCTGGGACGTCTGGGACCTTTGGAACGGAAAATCTGGGACGTCTGGGACATTTGGGACATCTGGGACGTCTGGAACGTCTGGGACGTTTGGGTCGGGAAATCTGGGACGACTGGAACGTCTAAGACGTCTGGGACATCCAGGACGCCTGGGACGTTAGTGGCATATGGGCCGTCTGGCACTTCTGGGACGTTAGGGACATATGGGACATCTGGGAAGTCTGGGACTTTAAGAACATATGGGACATCTGGGACGTCTGGGACGTTAGGGACATATATTACATCTAGGTCGTCTGGGACGTTAGGGACATATGGGACATCTAGGACATCTGAGACGTCTGCGACGTTTGGGAAGTCTAAGATATCTGGGACTTCTGGACGTCTGGGACGCTAGGGACATATGGGACATCTGGAACGGCTGGGACGTTGGGGACATATGGGACATCTGGGACGTCTGGGACGTTAGGGACATGTAGGACATCTAGGACGTCTGGGACGTTAGTGACATATGGGACAAAAGAGACATCTGGGACGTATGAGGACGTTAGGGACATATGGGACATTTAGGACGTCTGGGACGTTAGGAACATATGGGACATATGGCACAACTGGCACGTCTGGGACGTTAAGGACATATGGGACATCTGGAACGTCTGAAACGTTAGGGAAATATGGGGCATTTAGGACGTCTGGGACGTTAGGGACATATGGGACATCTAGAACGCCTGGGACGTTAGGGACATATGGGACATTTAGGACGTCTGGGACGTTAGGAACATATGGGACATATGGCACAACTGGCACGTCTGGGACGTTAAGGACATATGAGACATCTGGAACGTCTGAAACGTTAGGGAAATATGGGGCATTTAGGACGTCTGGGACGTTAGGGACATATGGGACATCTAGAACGCCTGGACGTTAGGGACATATGGGACATCTGGGACGTCTGGTACGTTAAGAACATATGAGACATCTGGGACGTCTGGGACGTTTGGGACATATAGGACATTTAGGACGTCTGGGACGTTAGTGACATATGGGACATCTAGAACGTCTGGGACGTCTGGAAGTTAGAAACATACGGGACAGCTGGGACGTCTGGGACATTAGGGACATATAAGACATTTACGACGTCTGGGACGTTAGGGACATATGGAACATCTTTGGACGCCTGGGACATTAAGGACATATGGGACATATGGTACATCTGGGACGTCTGAGACGTTAGGGACATATGGGACACTTGGGACGTCTGGGACGTTAAGGAAATATGGGACATCTAGGACGTCTGGGACGTCCGGGACGTTAAAGACATATAGGACATTTAGGACGCATGGGACATTAGGGCCATATGGGTCATATGGGACATCTGGGACGCCTGGGACATTAGGGACATGTAGAACGTATAGGACATCTGGGGCGTCTGGGACGTCTGGGACGTTAGGGACATATAGGACATCTAGGACGTCTGGGGCGTTATCGACATATGGGACATCTAGGACGTCTGGGACGTCTGGGACGTCTGGGACGTTAGGGACATACGGGACAGCTGAGACGTCGGGCACGTTATGGACATATGGGACATTCAGGACGTCTGGGACGTTAGGGAAATATGGAACATCTAGGACGCCTGGGACATTAGGGACATATGGAACATCTGGGACCTCGGAAACGTTAAGGACATATGGAACATCTAGGACGTCTGGGACGTCTAGGACGTCTGGGACGTTAAGGACATATGGGACATTTAGGACGCCTGGGACAATAGGAACATATGGGACATCTGGGACGCCTGGGACATTAGGGACATATGGTACATATGGGACATCTGGGACGCCTGGAACGTTAGAGACATATAGGACATCTAGGACGTCTGGGACGTTAAAGACATATGGGACATTTAGGAAGCCTGCAACATTAGAGACATATGGGACATCTGCGACGTCTGGTACGTTAAGGACATATGGGACATCTAGGACGTCTGGGACGTCTGGGACGTTAAGGACATATGGGACATTTAGGACGCCTGGGACAATAGGGACATCTGGGACGCCTGGGACATTAGGGACATATGGGACATATGGGACATCTGGGACGCCTGGGACGTTAGGGACATATAGGACATCTAGGACGTCTGGGACGTTAAGGACATATAGGACATTTAGGACGCCTGCAACATTAGAGACATATGGGACATATGGGACATCTGCGACGTCTGATACGTTAAGGACATATGGGACATCTAGGACGTCTGAGACGTCTGGGACGTTAAGGACATATGAGACATTTAGGTCGACTGGGACATTAGGGACATATGGGACATATGGGACATCTGGGACGTCTGGGACGTCTGGTACGTCTGAGACGTTTGGGACGGAATATCTGGAACGACTAGGACATTTGGGACATGTGGGACGTATGGGGCGTCTGGGACGTCGGGGACGTTTGGAACGTCTGTGACGTCCGGAACATCTGGGACGTCTGTGTCATCTGATACATCTGGGACGTCTGGGAAGTTTAGGACGTCTGAGATATCTGGGACGTATGAGACGTCTGGGATGTCTAAAAAGTTTGGGACGGAAAATCTGGGACTTCTGTGACGTCTGGGACATCTGGGACGTCTGTGTCGTCTGAGACATCTGGGACGTCTGGGAAGTTTAGGACGTCTGAGACAACTAGGACGTATGAGACGTCTGGGATGTCTAAAAAGTTTGGGACGGGGAATCTGGGACGTCTGTGACGTCTATGACATTTGGGACATCTGAAACGTCTGGGACGTTTGAGACGGAAAATCTGGGACGACTGGGACATCTGGGACGTCTGGGACATTTGGGACATCTGGGGCGTGTGGGACGTCTGGTACATCTGGAACATCGGGAACGTTTGAGACGTCTGGGACGTCTGGGACTTTTGACACGGGAAATCTGGGACGTCTGGGACTTTTGGGACATCTGGGACGTCTGGAACGTCTGGGACGTTTGGGTCGGGAAATCTGGGACAACTGGAACGTCTAGGACGTCTGGGACATTTGGGACATCTGGGACATCGGGAATGTTTGGAACATCTGGAACGTCTGGGACGCAACAGCGGGACATCTGAGACGTCTGGGACATCTGAGACATCTGGAACGTCTGAGACGTTTGGGACGTCTGGGACATCTGAAACGTCTGGGACGTCTGCGACATCTGGGACATCGGAGACGTTTGGGGCGTCTGGGACGTCCGGTACGTTTGGGACGGGGAAATGTGGGACGTCTGGAACGTCTGGAACGTCTGGGACATCTGGGACGACTGTGTTATTGAGACATCTGGGACGTCTGGGAAGTTTAGGACGTTTGAGACATCTGCGACGTATGAGACGTCTGGGATGTCTGAAAAGTTTGGAACGGGGAATCTGGGACGTCTGTGACGTCTGGGACATTTGGGACATCGCGAACTTTTGAGACGTCTGGGACGTCTGGGATTTTTGGCACGGGAAATCTGGGACGTCTGGGACATTTGGGACATCTGGGACGTCTGGAACGTCTGGGACGTTTGGGTCGGGAAATCTGGGACAACTGAGACGTCTGGGACGTCTGAGACATCTGGGACGTCTGGGACGTCTGCGACATGTGGGACGCCAAAGACGTTTGAGACGTCTGAGATGTTTGGGATGGAAAACCTGGGACGTCTGGGACGTTTGATACGGTAAATCTGGGACGTGTGGGATGCCTGGAACATTTGGGACATCTGGGAGGTCTGGGACGGCTGGGACATCTAGGACATCGGGGACGTCTGGGACGTCTAGAACATTTGGGACATCGAGGACGCCTGGGACGTATGGAACATTTAGGACATTTGAGACGTCTGGGACGTTTTGGACGGGAAATCAGGGACGCCTGGGCGTCTGGAAAATATAAGACATCTGGGACGTCTGGTGCATTTGGGATAGAAAACGTGGGACATATAGCACAACTGGAACGTCTGGGACGTTAAGGACATATGGGACATCTGGGACGTCTGAAACGTTAAAGACATATGGGGCATTTCGAACGTTTGGGACGTTAGGGACATATGGGACATCTGGGACGTCTGTGTCATCTGAGACATCTGGGACGTCTGGGAAGTTTAGGACGTCTGAGACAACTAGGACGTATGAGCCGTCTGGGATGTCTAAAAAGTTTGGGACGGGGAATCTGGGACATCTGTGACGTCTAGGACATTTGGTACATCTGAAACGTCTGGGACGTTTGAGACGGAAAATCTGGGACGTCTGGGATATTTGGGACATCTGGGGCGTGTGGGACGTCGGAGCCGTCTGGGACGTCTGGGACGTCTGGTGCGTTTGGGATAAAAAACGAGGGAGATCTGGGACGTATGGGATGTTTGGGACAACTAGGACGTCTGGAACGTTTAGGACGGGAAATCTGGGACGACTGGGGCGTCTGGGACGTCTGGGACATTTGGGACATCTGGGACGTATGGGACGTCGGAGCCGTCTGGGACGTCTGGGACGTCTGGTGCGTTTGGGATAAAAAACGAGGGAGATCTGGGACGTATTAGATGTTTGGGAAAACTGGGACGTCTGGGACATTTAGGACGGAAAATCTGGGACGACTGGGGCTTCTGGGACGTCTGGGACATTTGGGACATCTGGGACGTGTGTAACGTCGGAGCCGTCTGGGACATCTGGGACGTCTGGGACGTCTGGGATATTTGGGACATCTGGGGCGTGTGAGACGTCTGGTACAACTGGGACATCAAAAACTTTTGAGACGTCTGGGACGTCTGGGACCTTTGGCACGGGAAATCTGGGACGTCTGGGATATTTGGGGCATCTGGGACGTCTGGAACGTCTGAGACGTTTGGGTCGGGAAATCTAGGACGACTGGAACGTCTAAGACGTCTGGGACATTTTGGACATCTGGGACATCCAGGACGCCTGGGACGTTAGTGACATATGGGACATATCGGCCGTCTGGAACGTTTGGGACGTTAGGGACATATGGGACGTCTGGGACGTCTGGGACGTTAAGAACATATGGGACATCTGGGACGTCTGGGACGTTAGGGACATATAGGACATCTAGGTCGTCTGGGACGTTAGGGACATATGGGACATCTAGGACATCTGAGACGTCTGCGAAGTTTGGGAAGTCTGGGATATCTGGGACTTCTGGGACGTCCGGGACGTTAGGGACATATGGGACATCTGGAACGGCTGGGACGTTAAGTACATATGGGACATCTGGAACGTCTGGGACGTTAGGGACATGTATGACATCTAGGACGTCTGGGACGTTAGGGACATATGGGACAAATGAGACATCTGGGACGTATGGGACGTTAGGGACATATGGGACATCTAGGACGTCTGGGACGTTAGGAACATATGGGACATATAGCACAACTGGAACGTCTGGGACGTTAAGAACATATGGGACATCTGGGACGTCTGAAACGTTAAAGACATATGGGGCATTTAGAACGTCTGGGACGTTAGGGACATATGGGACATCTAGAACGCCTGGGACGTTAAGGACATATGGGACATCTGGGACGTCTGGGACGTTAGGAACATATTGGGCATTTAGGACCTCTAGGACGTTAAGGACATATGGGACATCTAGAACGCCTGGGACGTTAGGGACATATAGGACATCTAGGACGTCTGGGACGTTAGGGACATTTGGGACATTTGGAACGTCTGGGACGTCTGGTACGTCTGAGACGTTTGGGACGGAATATCTGGAACGACTAGGACATTTGGGACATATGGGACGTATGAGGCGTCTGGGACGTCGGGGACCTTTGGGACGTCTGGGACGTCCGGAACATCTGGGACGTCTGTGTCATCTGATACATCTGGGACGTCTGGGAAGTTTAGGACGTCTGAGATATCTGGGACGTATGAGACATCTGGGATGTCTAAAAAGTTTGGGACGGGAAATCTGGGACGTCTGTCACGTCTCGGACATTTGGGACATCTGAAACGTCTGGGACGTTTGAGACGGAAAATCTGGGACGACTGGGACGTCTGGGACGTCTGGGACATTTGGGACAACTGGGGCGTGTGGGACGTCTGGTACATCTGGAACATCGGAAACGTTTGAGACGTCTGGGACGTCTGGGACTTTTGGCACGGGAAATCTGGGACGTCTGGGACTTTTGGAACATCTGGGACGACTGGAACGTCTAGGACGTCTGGGACATTTGGGACATCTGGGACATCGGGAATGTTTGGGACATCTGGAACGTCTGGGACGCAACAGTGGGACATCTGAGACGTCTGGGACATCTGAGACATCTGGGACGTCTGAGACGTTTGGGACGGGGAAATGTGGGACGTCTGGATCGTCTGGAACGTCTGGGACATCTGGGACGACTGTGTTATTGAGACATCTGGGACGTCTGGGAAGTTTAGGACGTCTGAGACATCTGGGACGTATGAGACGTCTGGGATGTCTGAAAAGTTTGGGACGGGGAATCTGGGACGTCTGTGACGTCTGGGACATTTGGGACATCTGAAATGTCTGGGACGTTTAGGACGGAAAATCTGGGACGATTGGGACGTCTGGGACGTCTGGGATATTTGGGACATCTGGGGCGTGTGAGACGTCTGGTACATCTGATACATCGGGAACTTTTGAGACGTCTGGGACGTCTGGGACCTTTGGAACGGAAAATCTGGGACGTCTGGGACATTTGGGACATCTGGGACGTCTGGAACGTCTGGGACGTTTGGGTCGGGAAATCTGGGACGACTGGAACGTCTAAGACGTCTGGGACATCCAGGACGCCTGGGACGTTAGTGGCATATGGGCCGTCTGGCACTTCTGGGACGTTAGGGACATATGGGACATCTGGGAAGTCTGGGACTTTAAGAACATATGGGACATCTGGGACGTCTGGGACGTTAGGGACATATATTACATCTAGGTCGTCTGGGACGTTAGGGACATATGGGACATCTAGGACATCTGAGACGTCTGCGACGTTTGGGAAGTCTAAGATATCTGGGACTTCTGGGACGTCTGGGACGCTAGGGACATATGGGACATCTGGAACGGCTGGGACGTTGGGGACATATGGGACATCTGGGACGTCTGGGACGTTAGGGACATGTAGGACATCTAGGACGTCTGGGACGTTAGTGACATATGGGACAAAAGAGACATCTGGGACGTATGAGACGTTAGGGACATATGGGACATTTAGGACGTCTGGGACGTTAGGAACATATGGGACATATGGCACAACTGGCACGTCTGGGACGTTAAGGACATATGGGACATCTGGAACGTCTGAAACGTTAGGGAAATATGGGGCATTTAGGACGTCTGGGACGTTAGGGACATATGGGACATCTAGAACGCCTGGGACGTTAGGGACATATGGGACATTTAGGACGTCTGGGACGTTAGGAACATATGGGACATATGGCACAACTGGCACGTCTGGGACGTTAAGGACATATGAGACATCTGGAACGTCTGAAACGTTAGGGAAATATGGGGCATTTAGGACGTCTGGGACGTTAGGGACATATGGGACATCTAGAACGCCTGGGACGTTAGGGACATATGGGACATCTGGGACGTCTGGTACGTTAAGAACATATGAGACATCTGGGACGTCTGGGACGTTTGGGACATATAGGACATTTAGGACGTCTGGGACGTTAGTGACATATGGGACATCTAGAACGTCTGGGACGTCTGGAAGTTAGAAACATACGGGACAGCTGGGACGTCTGGGACATTAGGGACATATAAGACATTTACGACGTCTGGGACGTTAGGGACATATGGAACATCTTTGGACGCCTGGGACATTAAGGACATATGGGACATATGGTACATCTGGGACGTCTGAGACGTTAGGGACATATGGGACACTTGGGACGTCTGGGACGTTAAGGAAATATGGGACATCTAGGACGTCTGGGACGTCCGGGACGTTAAAGACATATAGGACATTTAGGACGCATGGGACATTAGGGCCATATGGGTCATATGGGACATCTGGGACGCCTGGGACATTAGGGACATGTAGAACGTATAGGACATCTGGGGCGTCTGGGACGTCTGGGACGTTAGGGACATATAGGACATCTAGGACGTCTGGGGCGTTATCGACATATGGGACATCTAGGACGTCTGGGACGTCTGGGACGTCTGGGACGTTAGGGACATACGGGACAGCTGAGACGTCGGGCACGTTATGGACATATGGGACATTCAGGACGTCTGGGACGTTAGGGAAATATGGAACATCTAGGACGCCTGGGACATTAGGGACATATGGAACATCTGGGACCTCGGAAACGTTAAGGACATATGGAACATCTAGGACGTCTGGGACGTCTAGGACGTCTGGGACGTTAAGGACATATGGGACATTTAGGACGCCTGGGACAATAGGAACATATGGGACATCTGGGACGCCTGGGACATTAGGGACATATGGTACATATGGGACATCTGGGACGCCTGGAACGTTAGAGACATATAGGACATCTAGGACGTCTGGGACGTTAAAGACATATGGGACATTTAGGAAGCCTGCAACATTAGAGACATATGGGACATCTGCGACGTCTGGTACGTTAAGGACATATGGGACATCTAGGACGTCTGGGACGTCTGGGACGTTAAGGACATATGGGACATTTAGGACGCCTGGGACAATAGGGACATCTGGGACGCCTGGGACATTAGGGACATATGGGACATATGGGACATCTGGGACGCCTGGGACGTTAGGGACATATAGGACATCTAGGACGTCTGGGACGTTAAGGACATATAGGACATTTAGGACGCCTGCAACATTAGAGACATATGGGACATATGGGACATCTGCGACGTCTGATACGTTAAGGACATATGGGACATCTAGGACGTCTGAGACGTCTGGGACGTTAAGGACATATGAGACATTTAGGTCGACTGGGACATTAGGGACATATGGGACATATGGGACATCTGGGACGTCTGGGACGTCTGGTACGTCTGAGACGTTTGGGACGGAATATCTGGAACGACTAGGACATTTGGGACATGTGGGACGTATGGGGCGTCTGGGACGTCGGGGACGTTTGGAACGTCTGTGACGTCCGGAACATCTGGGACGTCTGTGTCATCTGATACATCTGGGACGTCTGGGAAGTTTAGGACGTCTGAGATATCTGGGACGTATGAGACGTCTGGGATGTCTAAAAAGTTTGGGACGGAAAATCTGGGACTTCTGTGACGTCTGGGACATCTGGGACGTCTGTGTCGTCTGAGACATCTGGGACGTCTGGGAAGTTTAGGACGTCTGAGACAACTAGGACGTATGAGACGTCTGGGATGTCTAAAAAGTTTGGGACGGGGAATCTGGGACGTCTGTGACGTCTATGACATTTGGGACATCTGAAACGTCTGGGACGTTTGAGACGGAAAATCTGGGACGACTGGGACATCTGGGACGTCTGGGACATTTGGGACATCTGGGGCGTGTGGGACGTCTGGTACATCTGGAACATCGGGAACGTTTGAGACGTCTGGGACGTCTGGGACTTTTGACACGGGAAATCTGGGACGTCTGGGACTTTTGGGACATCTGGGACGTCTGGAACGTCTGGGACGTTTGGGTCGGGAAATCTGGGACAACTGGAACGTCTAGGACGTCTGGGACATTTGGGACATCTGGGACATCGGGAATGTTTGGAACATCTGGAACGTCTGGGACGCAACAGCGGGACATCTGAGACGTCTGGGACATCTGAGACATCTGGAACGTCTGAGACGTTTGGGACGTCTGGGACATCTGAAACGTCTGGGACGTCTGCGACATCTGGGACATCGGAGACGTTTGGGGCGTCTGGGACGTCCGGTACGTTTGGGACGGGGAAATGTGGGACGTCTGGAACGTCTGGAACGTCTGGGACATCTGGGACGACTGTGTTATTGAGACATCTGGGACGTCTGGGAAGTTTAGGACGTTTGAGACATCTGCGACGTATGAGACGTCTGGGATGTCTGAAAAGTTTGGAACGGGGAATCTGGGACGTCTGTGACGTCTGGGACATTTGGGACATCGCGAACTTTTGAGACGTCTGGGACGTCTGGGATTTTTGGCACGGGAAATCTGGGACGTCTGGGACATTTGGGACATCTGGGACGTCTGGAACGTCTGGGACGTTTGGGTCGGGAAATCTGGGACAACTGAGACGTCTGGGACGTCTGAGACATCTGGGACGTCTGAGACATCTGGGACGTCTGGGACGTCTGCGACATCTGGGACACCAAGGACGTTTGAGACGTCTGAGATGTTTGGGATGGAAAACCTGGGACGTCTGGGACGTTTGATACGGTAAATCTGGGACGTGTGGGATGCCTGGAACATTTGGGACATCTGGGAGGTCTGGGACGGCTGGGACATCTAGGACATCGGGGACGTCTGGGACGTCTAGAACATTTGGGACATCGAGGACGCCTGGGACGTATGGAACATTTAGGACATTTGAGACGTCTGGGACGTTTTGGACGGGAAATCAGGGACGCCTGGGCGTCTGGAAAATATAAGACATCTGGGACGTCTGGTGCATTTGGGATAGAAAACGTGGGACATATAGCACAACTGGAACGTCTGGGACGTTAAGGACATATGGGACATCTGGGACGTCTGAAACGTTAAAGACATATGGGGCATTTAGAACGTCTGGGACGTTAGGGACATATGGGACATCTGGGACGTCTGTGTCATCTGAGACATCTGGGACGTCTGGGAAGTTTAGGACGTCTGAGACAACTAGGACGTATGAGCCGTCTGGGATGTCTAAAAAGTTTGGGACGGGGAATCTGGGACATCTGTGACGTCTAGGACATTTGGTACATCTGAAACGTCTGGGACGTTTGAGACGGAAAATCTGGGACGTCTGGGATATTTGGGACATCTGGGGCGTGTGGGACGTCGGAGCCGTCTGGGACGTCTGGTGCGTTTGGGATAAAAAACGAGGGAGATCTGGGACGTATGGGATGTTTGGGACAACTAGGACGTCTGGAACGTTTAGGACGGGAAATCTGGGACGACTGGGGCGTCTGGGACGTCTGGGACATTTGGGACATCTGGGACGTATGGGACGTCGGAGCCGTCTGGGACGTCTGGGACGTCTGGTGCGTTTGGGATAAAAAACGAGGGAGATCTGGGACGTATTAGATGTTTGGGAAAACTGGGACGTCTGGGACATTTAGGACGGAAAATCTGGGACGACTGGGGCTTATGGGACGTCTGGGACATTTGGGACATCTGGGACGTGTGTAACGTCGGAGCCGTCTGGGACATCTGGGACGTCTGGGACGTCTGGGATATTTGGGACATCTGGGGCGTGTGAGACGTCTGGTACAACTGGGACATCAAAAACTTTTGAGACGTCTGGGACGTCTGGGACCTTTGGCACGGGAAATCTGGGACGTCTGGGACATTTGGGACATCTGGGACGTCTGGAACGTCTGAGACGTTTGGGTCGGGAAATCTAGGACGACTGGAACGTCTAAGACGTCTGGGACATTTTGGACATCTGGGACATCCAGGACGCCTGGGACGTTAGTGACATATGGGACATATCGGCCGTCTGGAACGTCTGGGACGTTAGGGACATATGGGACATCTGGGACGTCTGGGACGTTAAGAACATATGGGACATCTGGGACGTCTGGGACGTTAGGGACATATAGGACATCTAGGTCGTCTGGGACGTTAGGGACATATGGGACATCTAGGACATCTGAGACGTCTGCGAAGTTTGGGAAGTCTGGGATATCTGGGACTTCTGGGACGTCCGGGACGTTAGGGACATATGGGACATCTGGAACGGCTGGGACGTTAAGTACATATGGGACATCTGGGACGTCTGGGACGTTAGGGACATGTATGACATCTAGGACGTCTGGGACGTTAGGGACATATGGGACAAATGAGACATCTGGGACGTATGGGACGTTAGGGACATATGGGACATCTAGGACGTCTGGGACGTTAGGAACATATGGGACATATAGCACAACTGGAACGTCTGGGACGTTAAGAACATATGGGACATCTGGGACGTCTGAAACGTTAAAGACATATGGGGCATTTAGAACGTCTGGGACGTTAGGGACATATGGGACATCTAGAACGCCTGGGACGTTAAGGACATATGGGACATCTGGGGCGTCTGGGACGTTAGGGACATATTGGGCATTTAGGACCTCTAGGACGTTAAGGACATATGGGACATCTAGAACGCCTGGGACGTTAGGGACATATAGGACATCTAGGACGTCTGGGACGTTAGGGACATTTGGGACATTTGGAACGTCTGGGACGTCTGGTACGTCTGAGACGTTTGGGACGGAATATCTGGAACGACTAGGACATTTGGGACATATGGGACGTATGAGGCGTCTGGGACGTCGGGGACCTTTGGGACGTCTGGGACGTCCGGAACATCTGGGACGTCTGTGTCATCTGATACATCTGGGACGTCTGGGAAGTTTAGGACGTCTGAGATATCTGGGACGTATGAGACATCTGGGATGTCTAAAAAGTTTGGGACGGGAAATCTGGGACGTCTGTGACGTCTCGGACATTTGGGACATCTGAAACGTCTGGGACGTTTGAGACGGAAAATCTGGGACGACTGGGACGTCTGGGACGTCTGGGACATTTGGGACAACTGGGGCGTATGGGACGTCTGGTACATCTGGAACATCGGAAACGTTTGAGACGTCTGGGACGTCTGGGACTTTTGGCACGGGAAATCTGGGACGTCTGGGACTTTTGGAACATCTGGGACGACTGGAACGTCTAGGACGTCTGGGACATTTGGGACATCTGGGACATCGGGAATGTTTGGGACATCTGGAACGTCTGGGACGCAACAGTGGGACATCTGAGACGTCTGGGACATCTGAGACATCTGGGACGTCTGAGACGTTTGGGACGGGGAAATGTGGGACGTCTGGAACGTCTGGAACGTCTGGGACATCTGGGACGACTGTGTTATTGAGACATCTGGGACGTCTGGGAAGTTTAGGACGTCTGAGACATCTGGGACGTATGAGACGTCTGGGATGTCTGAAAAGTTTGGGACGGGGAATCTGGGACGTCTGTGACGTCTGGGACATTTGGGACATCTGAAATGTCTGGGACGTTTAGGACGGAAAATCTGGGACGATTGGGACGTCTGGGACGTCTGGGATATTTGGGACATCTGGGGCGTGTGAGACGTCTGGTACATCTGATACATCGGGAACTTTTGAGACGTCTGGGACGTCTGGGACCTTTGGAACGGAAAATCTGGGACGTCTGGGACATTTGGGACATCTGGGACGTCTGGAACGTCTGGGACGTTTGGGTCGGGAAATCTGGGACGACTGGAACGTCTAAGACGTCTGGGACATCCAGGACGCCTGGGACGTTAGTGGCATATGGGCCGTCTGGCACTTCTGGGACGTTAGGGACATATGGGACATCTGGGAAGTCTGGGACTTTAAGAACATATGGGACATCTGGGACGTCTGGGACGTTAGGGACATATATGACATCTAGGTCGTCTGGGACGTTAGGGACATATGGGGCATCTGGGAAGTCTGGTACGTTAAGAACATATGAGACATCTGGGACGTCTGGGACGTTTGGGACATATAGGACATTTAGGACGTCTGGGACGTTAGGGACATATGGGACATCTAGAACGTCTGGGACGTCTGGAAAGTTAGAAACATACGGGACAGCTGGGACGTCTGGGACATTAGGGACATATAAGACATTTACGACGTCTGGGACGTTAGGGACATATGGAACATCTTTGGACGCCTGGGACATTAAGGACATATGGGACATATGGTACATCTGGGACGTCTGAGACGTTAGGGACATATGGGACACTTGGGACGTCTGGGACGTTAAGGAAATATGGGACATCTAGGACGTCTGGGACGTCCGGGACGTTAAAGACATATAGGACATTTAGGACGCATGGGACATTAGGGCCATATGGGTCATATGGGACATCTGGGACGCCTGGGACATTAGGGACATGTAGAACGTATAGGACATCTGGGGCGTCTGGGACGTCTGGGACGTTAGGGACATATAGGACATCTAGGACGTCTGGGGCGTTATCGACATATGGGACATCTAGGACGTCTGGGACGTCTGGGACGTCTGGGACGTTAGGGACATACGGGACAGCTGAGACGTCGGGCACGTTAGTGACATATGGGACAAAAGAGACATCTGGGACGTATGAGACGTTAGGAACATATGGGACATTTAGGACGTCTGGGACGTTAGGAACATATGGGACATATGGCACAACTGGCACGTCTGGGACGTTAAGGACATATGGGACATCTGGAACGTCTGAAACGTTAGGGAAATATGGGGCATTTAGGACGTCTGGGACGTTAGGGACATATGGGACATCTAGAACGCCTGGGACGTTAGGGACATATGGGACATCTAGGAGGTCTGGGACGTTAGGGACACATGGGACTTCTAGAACGTCTGGGACGTTAAAAACATATAGGACATCTAGTACGTCTGGGACGTAAGGGACATCAAGGACGTCTGGGACGTCTGGGACGTTAGGGACATATGGGACATATGGGAAATCTAGAACGTCTGGGACGTTAGGAACATATTGCACTTCTAGGACGTCTGGGACGTTAAAGACATATGGGACATCTAGAACGTCTGGGACGTAAAGAACATCAAGGACGTCTGGGACGTCTGGGACGTTAGGGACATATGGGACATATAGGACATCTAAGACGTCTGGGACGTTAGGAACATATGGGACATCTAGGTCGTCTGGGATGTAAGGGACATCAAAAACGACTGGGACGTCTGGGACGTTAGGAAAATATGGGACATCTGGGACGTCTGAGACGTCAGGGACATGTAGGACATCTAGAACGTCTAGAACTTTAGAGATATAAGGGACATATGCTACATCTGGGACGTCTGGGACGTTAGGGACATATGGGACATCTGGGACGTCTGAGACGTTAGGGACATATAGGACATCTAGGACGTCTGGGACGTTAGGGAGATATGGGACATCTAGGACGTCTGGAACGTTAGGGACATATGGGACTTTTAGGTCGTTTGGGACGTTAGGGTCATATGGGACATCTAGGACGTCTGTGACGTTAGGAACATATGGGACATCTAGGACGTCTGGGACGTTAGGAACATGTGGCACATCTAGGATGTCTGAGACGTTAGGGACATATGGGACATATGGTACATCTGGGACGTTTGGGACGTTAGGGACATATGGGACATCTAGAACGTCTGGGACGTTAGGGACATATGGTACATCTAGGATGTCTGGGACGTTAGGGACATATGGGACATACGAGACATCTGGGACGTTTGGGACGTTAGGGACATATGGGACATCTAGGACGTCTGGGACGTTAGGGACATGTGGTACATCTAGGATGTCTGGGACGTTAGGGACATATGAGACATCTAGGACGTCTACGACGTTAAGGACATATGGGACATCTAGGACGTCTGGGACGTTAGGGACATGTGGTAAATCTAGGATGTCTGGGACGTTAGGGACATATGGGACATATGGTACATCTGGGACGTTTGGGACGTTAGGGACATATGGGAAATCTAGGACGTCTGGGACGTTAGGGACATATGAGACATCTAGGACGTCTACGACGTTAAGGACATATGGGACATCTAGGACGTCTGGGACGTTAGGAACATATGGGACATCTAGGACGTCTGGCACGTCTGGGACGTTAGGGACATATGGGACATCTAGGACGTCTGGGACGTTAGGAACATATGGGACATCTAGGACGTCTGGCACGTCTGGGACGTTAGGAACATATGGGACATCTGGGACATCTGGGACGTCTGGGACGTTAGGGACATATGGGACATCTAGGACGTCTGGAACGTTAGGGACATATGGGACTTTTAGGTCGTTTGGGACGTTAGGGTCATATGGGACATCTAGGACGTCTGTGACGTTAGGAACATATGGGACATCTAGGACGTCTGGGACGTTAGGAACATGTGGCACATCTAGGATGTCTGGGACGTTAGGGACATATGGGACATATGGTACATCTGGGACGTTTGGGACGTTAGGGACATATGGGACATCTAGAACGTCTGGGACGTTAGGGACATGTGGTACATCTAGGATGTCTGGGACGTTAGGGACATATGGGACATACGAGACATCTGGGACGTTTGGGACGTTAGGGACATATGGGACATCTAGGACGTCTGGGACGTTAGGGACATGTGGTACATCTAGGATGTCTGGGACGTTAGGGACATATGAGACATCTAGGACGTCTACGACGTTAAGGACATATGGGACATCTAGGACGTCTGGGACGTTAGGGACATGTGGTAAATCTAGGATGTCTGGGACGTTAGGGACATATGGGACATATGGTACATCTGGGACGTTTGGGACGTTAGGGACATATGGGAAATCTAGGACGTCTGGGACGTTAGGGACATATGAGACATCTAGGACGTCTACGACGTTAAGGACATATGGGACATCTAGGACGTCTGGGACGTTAGGAACATATGGGACATCTAGGACGTCTGGCACGTCTGGGACGTTAGGGACATATGGGACATCTAGGACGTCTGGGACGTTAGGGACATATGGGACATCTAGGACGTCTTGGACGTCTGGGACGTTAGGCACATACGGGACAGCTGGGACGTTTGGGATGTTTGGGACATATGGGACATTTAGGACGTCTGGGACGTTAGGCACATATGGGACATCTAGGACATATGGGACATCTAGGACATCTGGGACGTCTGGGACGTTAGGGACATATGGGACATCTAGGACGCCCGGGATGTTGGGGACATATGGGACATCTGGGACGTCTGGGACGTTAGGCACATATGGGACATCTGGGACGTCTAGTACGTTAGGGACATATAGGACATCTGGGACGTCTGGGACGTTAGGGACATATGAGACATCTGGGACGTCTGGGACGTTAGGAACATATAAGACATCCAGGACGTCTAAGACGTTAGGGACATATGGGATATATGGGACATCTAGGACATCTGGGACGTCTGGGACGTTAGGGACATATGGGACATCTGGGACGTCTGGGACGTTAGGAACATATAGGACATCTAGGACGTCTGGGACGTTAGGGACATATGGGACATATGGGGCATCTAGGACGTCTGGAACGTCTGGGACGTTAGGGACATATGGGACATCTGGGACGTCTGGGACGTTAGGGACATATGGGACATCTGGGACGTCTGGGACGTTTGGGATGTTTGGGACAACTGGAACGTATGGGACGTCGGATCCGTCTGGGACGTCTGGGACGTCTGGTGCGTTTGGGATGGAAAACGTGGGACATCAGAGACGTATGGGATGTTTGGGACAACTGGGACGTCTGGGACGTTTAGGACGGAAAATCTGGGACGACTGGGGCGTCTGGGACGTCTGGGACATTTGGGACATCTGGGACGTATGGGACGTCGGAGCCGTCTGGGACGTCTGGGACGTCTGGTGCGTTTGGGATAAAACACGAGGGAGATCTGGGACGTATTAGATGTTTGGGAAAACTGGGACGTCTGGGACATTTGGGACGTCTGGGACGTATGTAACGTCGGAGCCGTCTGGGACATCTGGGACGTCTGGGACGTTTGGGATGTTTGAGACAACTGGAACGTATGGGACGTCGGAGCCGTCTGGGACGTCTGGTGCGTTTGGGATGGAAAACGTGGGACAACTGGGACGTCTGGAACGTTTAGGACGGGAAATCTGGGACGACTGGGGCGTCTGGGACATTTGGGACGTCTGGGACGCATGGGACGTCGGAGCCGTCTGGGCGTCTGAGACGTCTGGGACGTCTGAGACATCTAAAACATGGAGGACGTTTGGGATGTCTGGGACGTATAGGACGGGAAATCTGGGACAACTAAAACGCCTGGGACATCTGGGACGTCTGGGAAGTCTGGGACATCTAAAACATCTGGGACGTTTGTAATGTCTGGGACGTTTAAGACGGGAAATCTGGAACTTCTGGGACGTCTGGGACATTTCGGACAACAGGGACGTCTGGGACGTTTGGGACAGGAAATCTGGGACGACCGGGACGTCTGGGAAAATTTGGAACATGTAGGACGTCTGGACGTCTGGGATTACTGAAACATTGGGGACCTTTGGGACGGGACATTTGGGCCATCGGGGACGTTTGGGACGTCTGGGACGACACATCTGGGACGTCTGGAACATCTAAGACATCTGGGACGTCTGGGACGTTTGGGACGTCTGGGACCTCTTAAACGTCTGCGACGTATGGGGCATTTAGGACCACCGGGACGTTCGGGACGTTTGGGACGTCTGGGACATCTGGGACATTTGGGACGTCTGCGACATTTGGGACATCTGGGACGTCTGAGACGTCTGGGATATCTGGGAGATCTAGAACATTGGGGACGTGTGGGACGTCTGGGACATTTGAGGCAACTAGGACGTCTGGGACGTTTGGGACGGGAAATCTGGGACGACTAGGACGTCTGGGACATTTGAGACATTTGGAACGTCTGGGACGTCTGGTACGTCTGAGACGTTTGGGACGGAATATCTGGAACGACTAGTACATTTGGGACATATGGGACGTATGAGGCGTCTGGGACGTCGGGGACCTTTGGGACGTCTGGGACGTCCGGAACATCTGGGACGTCTGTGTCATCTGAGACATCTGGGACGTCTGGGAAGTTTATGACGTCTGAGATATCTGGGACGTATGAGACGTCTGGGATGTCTAAAAAGTTTGGGACGGGGAATCTGGGACGTCTGTGACGTCTCGGACATTTGGGACATCTGAAACGTCTGGGACGTTTGAGACGGAAAATCTGGGACGACTGGGACGTCTGGGACGTCTGGGACATTTGGGACATCTGGGGCGTGTGGGACGTCTGGTACATCTGGAACATCGGGAATGTTTGAGACGACTGGGACGTCTGGGACTTTTGGCACGAAAAATCTGGGACGTCTGGGACTTTTGGAACATCTGGGACGACTGGAACGTCTAGGACGTCTGGGACATTTGGGACATCTGGGACATCGGGAATGTTTGGGACATCTGGAACGTCTGGGACGCAACAGTGGGACATCTGAGACGTCTGGGACATCTGAGACATCTGGGACGTCTGAGACGTTTGGGACGTCTGGGACATCTGGGACGTCTGGGACGTCTGCGACATCTGGGACATCGGAGACGTTTGGGGCGTCTGGGACGTCCGGTACGTTTGGGACGGGGAAATGTGGGACGTCTGGAACGTCTGGAACGTCTGGGACATCTGGGACGACTGTGTTATTGAGACATCTGGGACGTCTGGAAAGTTTAGGACGTCTGAGACATCTGGGACGTATGAGACGTCTGGGATGTCTGAAAAGTTTGGGACGGGGAATCTGGGACGTCTGTGACGTCTGGGACATTTGGGACATCTGAAATGTCTGGGACGTTTAGGACGTCTGGGACGTCTGGGATATTTGGGACATCTGGGGCGTGTGAGACGTCTGGTACATCTGGGACATCGGGAACTTTTGAGACGTCTGGGACGTCTGGGATTTTTGGCACGGGAAATCTGGGACGTCTGGGACATTTGGGACATCTGGGACGTCTGGAACGTCTGGGACGTTTGGGTCGGGAAATCTGGGACAACTGAGACGTCTGGGACATCTGAGACATCTGGGACGTCTGGGACGTCTGCGACATCTGGGACACCAAGGACGTTTGAGACGTCTGAGATGTTTGGGATGGAAAACCTGGGACGTCTGGGACGTTTGATACGGTAAATCTGGGACGTGTAAGATGCCTGGAACATTTGGGACATCTGGGACGTCTGGGACGGCTGGGACAACTGGGACATCGGGGACGTCTGAAACGTCTAGAACATTTGGGACATCGAGGACGCCTGGGACGTATGGAAAATTAAGGACATTTGAAACGTCTGGGACGTATTGGACGGGAAATCTGGGACGCCTGGGCGTCTGGAAAATATAAGACATCTGGGACGTCTGGTGCGTTTGGGATGGAAAACGTGGGACTACTGGGACGTCTGGGACGTTTAGGACGGGAAATCTGGGACGACTGGGGCGTCTGGGACGTCTGGGACATTTGGGACATCTGGGACGCATGGGACGTCGGAGCCGTCTGGGACGTCTGGGACGTCTGGGACGTCTGAGACATCTAAAACATCGAGGACGTTTGGGATGTCTGGGACGTATAGGACGGGAAATCTGGGACGACTGAAACGCCTGGGACATCTGGGACGTCTGGGACGGCTGGGACATCTAAAGCATCTGGGACGTTTGTAATGTCTGGGACGTTTAAGACGGGAAATCTGGAACGTCTGGGACGTCTGGGACATTTCGGACAAGAGGGACGTCTGGGACGTTTGGGACAGGAAATTTGGGACGACCTGGACGTCTGGGAAAATTTGGGACATGTAGGACGTCTGGACGTCTGGGACATCTGAAACATCGGAGACCTTTGGGACGGGACATTTGGGACATCGGGGACGTTTGGGACGTCTGGGACAACACATCTGGGACGTCTGGAACATCTAAGACATCTGGGACGTCTGGGACGTTTGGGACGTCTGGGACCTCTTAAACGTCTGCGACGTATGGGGCATTTGGGACCACCGGGACGTTCGGGACGTTTGGGACGTCAGGGACATTTGGGACGTCTGGGACGTCTACGACATTTGGGACATCTGGGACGTCTGGGACGTCTGGGATATCTGGGACATCTAGAACATTGGGGACGTGTGGGACGTCTGGAACATTTGAGGCAACTAGGACGTCTGGGACGTTTGGGACGAGAAATCTGGGACGACTAGGACGTCTGGGACATTTGAGACATTTGGAACGTCTGGGACGTCTGGTACGTCTGAGACGTTTGGGACGGAATATCTGGAACGACTAGGACATTTGGGACATATAGGACGTATGGGGCGTCTGGGACGTCGGGGACGTTTGGGACGTCTGGGACGTCCGGAACATCTGGGACGTCTGTGTCATCTGAGACATCTGGGACGTCTGGGAAGTTTAGGACGTCTGAGATATCTGGGACGTATGAGACGTCTGGGATGTCTAAAAAGTTTGGGACGGAAAATCTGGGACGTCTGTGACGTCTGGGACATCTGGGACGTCTGTGTCATCTGAGACATCTGGGACGTCTGGGAAGTTTAGGACGTCTGAGACAACTAGGACGTATGAGCCGTCTGGGATGTCTAAAAAGTTTGGGACGGGGAATCTGGGACGTCTGTGACGTCTGGGACATTAGTTACATCTGAAACGTCTGGGACGTTTGAGACGGAAAATCTGGGACGTCTTGGATATTTGGGACATCTGGGGCGTGTGGGACGTCGGAGCCGTCTGGGACGTCTGGGACGTCTGGTGCGTTTGGGATAAAAAACGAGGGAGATCTGGGACGTATGGGATGTTTGGGACAACTGAGACGTCTGGAACATTTAGGACGGGAAATCTGGGACGACTGGGGCGTCTGGGACGTCTGGGACATTTGGGACATCTGGGACGTATGGGACGTCGGAGCCGTCTGGGATGTCTAGGACGTCTGGTGCGTTTGGGATAAAAAACGAGGGAGATCTGGGACGTATTAAATGTTTGGGAAAACTGGGACGTCTGGGACATTTAGGACGGAAAATCTGGGACGACTGGAGCTTCTGGGACGTCTGGGACATTTGGGACATCTGGGACGTGTGTAACGTCGGAGCCGTCTGTGACATCTGGGACGTCTGGAACGTTTGGGATGTTTGAAACAACTGGAACGTATGGGACGTTGGAGCCGTCTGGGACGTCTGGTACGTTTGGGATGGAAAGCGTGGGACAACTGGGACGTCTGGGACGTTTAGGACGGGAAATCTGGGACGACTGGAGCGTCTGAGACGTCTGGGACATTTGGGACATCTGGGACGCATGGGACGTCGGAGCCGTCTGGGACGTCTGGGACGTCTGGGACGTCTGAGACATCTAAAACATCGAGGAAGTTGGGGATGTCTGGGACGTATAGAACGGGAAATCTGGGACGACTGAAACGCCTGGGACATCTGAGACGTCTGGGACGTCTGGGACATCTAAAGCATCTGGGACGTTTGTAATGTCTGAGACGTTTAAGACGGGAAATCTGAAACGTCTGGGACGTCTGGGACATTTCGGACAACAGGGACGTCTGGGACGTTTGGAACAGGAAATCTGGGACGACCGGGACGTCTGGGAAAATTTGGGAAATGTAGGACGTCTTTACGTCTGGGACATCTGAAACATCGGGGACCTTTGGGACGGGACATTTGGGACATCGGGGACGTTTGGGACGTCTGGGACGGCACATCTTGGACGTCTGGAACATCTAAGACATCTGGGACGTCTGGGACGTTTGGGACGTCTGGGACCTCTTAAACGTCGGCGACGTATGGGGCATTTGGGACCACCGGGACGTTCGGGACGTTTGGGACGTCTGGGACATCTGGGACGTCTGGGACGTCTGCGACATTTGGGACATCTGGGACGTCTGGGACGTCTGGGACAGCTGGGACATCTAGAACATTGGGGACGACTAGGACGTCTGGGACATTTGGGACATTTGGGACGTCTGGGACGTCTGGTACGTCTGAGACGTTTGGGACGGAATATCTGAAACGACTAGGACGTTTGGGACATATGGGACGTATGGGGCGTCTGGGACGTCGGGGACGTTTGGGACGTCTGTGACGTCCGGAACATCTGGGACGTCTGTGTCATCTGAGACATCTGGGACGTCTGGGAAGTTTAGGACGTCTGAGATATCTGGGACGTATGAGACGTCTGGGATGTCTAAAAAGTTTGGGACGGAAAATCTGGGACGTCTGTGACGTCTGGGACATCTGGGACGTCTGTGTCATTTGAGACATCTGGGACGTCTGGGAAGTTTAGGACGTCTGAGACAACTAGGACGTATGAGACGTCTGGGATGTCTAAAAAGTTTGGGACGGGGAATCTGGGACGTCTGTGACGTCTATGACATTTGGGACATCTGAAACGTCTGGGACGTTTGAGACGGAAAATCTGGGACGACTGGGACGTCTGGGACGTCTGGGACATTTGGGACATCTGGGGCGTGTGGGACGTCTGGTACATCTGGAACATCGGGAACGTTTGAGACGTCTGGGACGTCTGAGACTTTTGGCACGGGAAATCTGGGACGTCTGGGACTTTTGGGACATCTGGGACGTCTGGAACCTCTGGGACGTTTGGGTCGGGAAATCTGGGACAACTGGAACGTCTAGGACGTCTGGGACATTTGGGACATCTGGGACATCGGGAATGTTTGGAACATCTGGAACGTCTGGGACGCAACAGCGGGACATCTGAGACGTCTGTGACATCTGAGACATCTGGGACGTCTGAGACGTTTGGGACGTCTGGGACATCTGAAACGTCTGGGACGTCTGCGACATCTGGGACATCGGAGACGTTTGGGGCGTCTGGGACGTCCGGTACGTTTGGGACATCTGAAACGTCTGGGACGTTTGAGACGGAAAATCTGGGACGACTGGGACGTCTGGGACGTCTGGGACATTTGGGACATCTGGGGCGTGTGGGACGTCTGGTACATCTGGAACATCGGGAATGTTTGAAACGTCTGGGACGTCTGGGACTTTTGGCAGGTAAAATCTGGGACGTCTGGGACTTTTGGAACATCTGGGACGACTGGAACGTCTAGGACGTCTGGGACATTTGGGACATCTGGGACATCGGGAATGTTTGGGACATCTGGAACGTCTGGGACGCAACAGTGGGACATCTGAGACGTCTGGGACATCTGAGACATCTGGGACGTCTGAGACGTTTGGGACCTCTGGGACATCTGGGACGTCTGGGACGTCTGCGACATCTGGGACATCCGAGACGTTTGGGGCGTCTGGGACGTCTGGTACGTTTGGGACGGGGAAATGTGGGACGTCTGGAACGTCTGGAACGTCTGGGACATCTGGGACGACTGTGTTATTGAGACATCTGGGACGTCTGGAAAGTTTAGGACGTCTGAGACATCTGGGACGTATGAGACGTCTGGGATGTCTGAAAAGTTTGGGACGGGGAATCTGGGACGTCTGTGACGTCTGGGACATTTGGGACATCTGAAATGTCTGGGACGTTTAGGACGGAAAATCTGGGACGATTGGGACGTCTGGGACGTCTGGGACATTTTGGGACATCTGGGGCGTGTGAGACGTCTGGTACATCTGGGACATCGGGAACTTTTGAGACGTCTGGGACGTCTGGGATTTTTGGCACGGGAAATCTGGGACGTCTGGGACATTTGGGACATCTGGGACGTCTGGAACGTCTGGGACGTTTGGGTCGGGGAATCTGGGACAACTGAGACGTCTGGGACATCTGAGACATCTGGGACGTCTGGGACGTCTGCGACATCTGGGACACCAAGGACGTTTGAGACGTCTGAGATGTTTGGGATGGAAAACCTGGGACGTCTGGGACGTTTGATACGGTAAATCTGGGACGTGTAAGATGCCTGGAACATTTGGGACATCTGGGACGTCTGGGACGGCTGGGACATCTGGGACATCGGGGACGTCTGGGACGTCTAGAACATTTGGGATATCGAGGACGCCTGGGACGTATGGAACATTTAGGACATTTGAGACGTCTGGGACGTTTTGGACGGGAAATCTGGGACGCCTGGACGTCTGGAAAGTATAAGACATCTGGGACGTCTGGTGCGTTTGGTATGGAAAACGTGGGACAACTGGGACGTCTGGGACGTTTAGGACGGGAAATCTGGGACGACTGGGGCGTCTGGGACGTCTGGGACATTTGGGACATCTGGGACGCATGGGACGTCGGAGCCGTCTGGGACGTCTGGGACGTCTGAGACATCTAAAACATCGAGGACGGTTGGGATGTCTGGGACGTATAGGACGGGAAATCTGGGACGACTGAAACGCCTGGGACATCTGGGACGTCTGGGACGTCTGGGACATCTAAAGCATCTGGGACGTTTGTAATGTCTGGGACGTTTAAGACGGGAAATCTGGAACGTCTGGGACGTCTGGGACATTTCGGACAAGAGGGACGTCTGGGACGTTTGGGACAGGAAATTTGGGACGACCTGGACGTCTGGGAAAATTTGGGACATGTAGGACGTTTGAACGTCTGGGACATCTGAAACATCGGGGACCTTTGGGACGGGACATTTGGGACATCGGGGACGTTTGGGACGTCTGGGACAACACATCTGGGACGTCTGGAACATCTAAGACATCTGGGACGTCTGGGACGTTTGGGACGTCTGGGACCTCTTAAACTTCTGCGACGTATGGGGCATTTGGGACCACCGGGACGTTCGGGACGTTTGGGACGTCAGGGACATTTGGGACGTCTGGGACGTCTGCGGCATTTGGGACATCTGGGACGTCTGGGACGTCTGGGATATCTGGGACATCTAGAACATTGGGGACGTGTGGGACGTCTGGAACATTTGAGGCAACTAGGACGTCTGGGACGTTTGGGACGAGAAATCTGGGACGACTAGGACGTCTGGGACATTTGAGACATTTGGAACGTCTGGGACGTCTGGTACGTCTGGAGACGTTTGGACGGAATATCTGGAACGACTAGGACATTTGGGACATATAGGACGTATGGGGCGTCTGGGATGTCGGAGACGTTTGGGACGTCTGGGACGTCCGGAACATCTGGGACGTCTGTGTCATCTGAGACATCTGGACGTCTGGGAAGTTTAGGACGTCTGAGATATCTGGGACGTATGAGACGTCTGGGATGTCTAAAAGTTTGGGACGGAAAATCTGGGACGTCTGTGACGTCTGGGACATCTGGGACGTCTGTGTCATCTGAGACATCTGGGACGTCTGGGAAGTTTAGGACGTCTGAGACAACTAGGACGTATAAGCCGTCTGGGATGTCTAAAAAGTTTGGGACGGGGAATCTGGGACGTCTGTGACGTCTGGGACATTTGGTACAACTGAAACGTCTGGGACGTTTGAGACGGAAAATCTGGGACGTCTTGGATATTTGGACATCTGGGGCGTGTGGGACGTCGGAGCCGTCTGGGACGTCTGGGACGTCTGGTGCGTTTGGGATAAAAAACGAGGGAGATCTGGGACGTATGGGATGTTTGGGACAACTGGACGTCTGGAACGTTAGGACGGGAAATCTGGGACGACCGGGACGTTCGGGACGTTTGGACGTCAGGGACATTTGGGACGTCTGGGACGTCTGCGACATTTGGGACATCTGGGACGTCTGGGACGTCTGGGGTATCTGGGTATCTAGAACATTGGGACGTGTGGGACGTCTGGAACATTTGAGGCAACTAGGACGTCTGGGACGTTTGGACGAGAAATCTGGGACGACTAGGACGTCTGGGACATTTGAGACATTTGGAACGTCTGGGACGTCTGGTACGTCTGAGACGTTTGGGACGGAATATCTGGAACGACTAGGACATTTGGGACGTCTGGGACGTCTGCGACATTTGGGAGATCTGGGACGTCGGGGACGTTGGGACGTCTGGGACGTCCGAACATCTGGGACGTCTGTGTCATCTGAGACATCTGGGACGTCTGGGAAGTTTAGGACGTCTGAGATATCTGGGACGTATGAGACGTCTGGGATGTCTAAAAAGTTTGGGTCGGAAAATCTGGGACGTCTGTGACGTCTGGGACATCTGGGACGTCTGTGTCATCTGAGACATCTGGGACGTCTGGGAAGTTAGGACGTATGAGACAACTAGGACGTATGAGCCGTCTGGATGTCTAAAAAGTTTGGGACGGGGAATCTGGGACGTCTGTGACGTCTGGGACATTTGGTACATCTGAAACGTCTGGGACGTTTGAGACGAAAAATCTGGGACGTCTTGGATATTTGGGACATCTGGGGCGTGTGAGACGTCGGAGCCGTCTGGGACGTCTGGGACGTCTGGTGCGTTTGGGATAAAAAACGAGGGAGATCTGGGACGTATTAAATGTTTGGGAAAACTGGGACGTCTGGGACATTTAGGACGGAAAATCTGGGACGACTGGGGCTTCTGGGACGTCTGGGACATTTGGGACATCTGGGACGTGTGTAACGTCGGAGCCGTCTGGGACATCTGGGACGTCTGGGACGTTTGGGATGTTTGAGACAACTGGAACGTATGGGACGTTGGAGCCGTCTGGGACGTTTGGGACGTTTAGGACGGAAAATCTGGGACGACTGGGGCGTCTGGGACGTCTGGGACATTTGGGACATCTGAGACGCATGGGACGTCGGAGCCGTCTGGGACGTCTGGGACGTCTGGGACGTCTGAGACATCTAAAACATCGAGGACGTTTGGGATGTCTGGGACGTATAGAACGGGAAATCTGGGACGACTGAAACGCCTGGGACATCTGGGACGTCTGGGACGTTTGTAATGTCTGAGACGTTTAAGACGGGAAATCTGGAACGTCTGGGACGTCTGGGACATTTCGGACAACAGGGACGTCTGGGACGTTTGAAACAGGAAATCTGGGACGACCGGGACGTCTGGGAAAATTTGGGAAATGTAGGACGTCTGGACGTCTGGGACATCTGAAACATCGGGGACCTTTGGGACGGGACATTTGGGACATCGGGGACGTTTGGGACGTCTGGGACGGCACATTTTGGACGTCTGGAACATCTAAGACATCTGGGACGTCTGGTACATCTGGAACATCGGGAATGTTTGAGACGTCTGGGACGTCTGGGACTTTTGGCAGGTAAAATCTGGGACGTCTGGGACTTTTGTGACATCTGGGGCGTGTGAGACGTTTGGGACGTCTGGGACATCTAGGACATCTGGGACATCGGGAATGTTTGGGACATCTGGAACGTCTGGGACGCAACAGTGGGACATCTGAGACGTCTGGGACATCTGAGACATCTGGGACGTCTGAGACGTTTGGGACGTCTGGGACATCTGGGACGTCTGGGACGTCTGCGACATCTGGGACATCGGAGACGTTTGGGGCGTCTGGGACGTCTGGTACGTTTGGGACGGTTAAATGTGGGACGTCTGGAACGTCTGGGACATCTGGGACGACTGTGTTATTGAGACATCTGGGACGTCTGGAAAGTTTAGGACGTCTGAGACATCTGGGACGTATGAGACGTCTGGGATGTCTGAAAAGTTTGGGACGGGGAATCTGGGACGTCTGTGACGTCTGGGACATTTGGGACATCTGAAATGTCTGGGACGTTTAGGACGGAAAATCTGGGACGATTGGGACGTCTGGGACGTCTGGGATATTTGGGACATCTGGGGCGTGTGAGACGTCTGGTACATCTGAGACATCGGGAACTTTTGAGACGTCTGGGACGTCTGGGATTTTTGGCACGGGAAATCTGGGACGTCTGGGACATTTGGGACATCTGGGACGTCTGGAACGTCTGGGACGTTTGGGTCGGGGAATCTGGGACAACTGAGACGTCTGGGACATCTGAGACATCTGGGACGTCTGGGACGTCTGCGACATCTGGGACACCAAGGACGTTTGAGACGTCTGAGATGTTTGGGATGGAAAACCTGGGACGTCTGGGACGTTTGATACGGTAAATCTGGGACGTGTAAGATGCCTGGAACATTTGGGACATCTGGGACGTCTGGGACGGCTGGGACATCTTGGACATCGGGGACGTCTGGGACGTCTAGAACATTTGGGATATCGAGGACGCCTGGGACGTATGGAACATTTAGGACATTTGAGACGTCTGGGACGTTTTGGACGGGAAATCTGGGACGCCTGGGCGTCTGGAAAGTATAAGACATCTGGGACGTCTGGTGCGTTTGGGATGGAAAACGTGGGACAACTGGGACGTCTGGGACGTTTAGGACGGGAAATCTGGACGACTGGGCGTCTGGGACGTCTGGGACATTTGGGACATCTGGGACGCATGGGACGTCGGAGCCGTCTGGGACGTCTGGGACGTCTGAGACATCTAAAACATCGAGGACGGTTGGGATGTCTGGGACGTATAGGACGGGAAATCTGGGACGACTGAAACGCCTGGGACATCTGGACGTCTGGGACGTCTGG